>BQKN01001070.1:138041-172154 GCA_022839385.1 Asparagus kiusianus | reverse complement strand
CGAAAAAGAGAACAAGTAATGAAAACAGCAACTTTTACCGGAAACAACCATCTGTACTGATTAGTTTAGTCATGATGATAAGCCTCTTGTGACCCAATACCCGTTGTTTAGGCACGGGCGTGGAACCTTCAACTCAATTGATGAGTTTAGCCAAAGGTAAGTCTTCTCCTTCAGAGAGGGGACTGTATGAATAGTTCAAACCCCAGAGGATATAGTCCTTTGATGATTCGGTCACAACTAGAGCTTTAGTTTCCTTAGAAACTTTGCAGATATTATGCATAGCCTTGGGGCTAAGGGATCTGGAGATGAGTAACTGCTCATACTTGGCTTGATCGAGCTCGATGATCAGAGTTTCAACGGTAGTTGTTTTCGTCAAAAGTTATCATTTTCATTGTTGTCAAACCTATTACATCGTTTATCAATTACAACTTCAAACTGAAAGGAAAATCGATCTTTTTATAAGATCTTCTTACACAATGAAAATTAAAGATTACAACTTTATCTAACAAATCACAGTAGTAGTTTATCTCCTGTTACTTTGCGTGGGATCTTTGCCTGCACCGGGGACGCGTTAGTCCGTGGACCATCGCAGATCAGATTCGGTTGACAAGTTTAATTATGTTCTTGTTTCATGAAGGATACAATTGCAGCAGTGATAATCATGACCAAGCGAGATTGTGGCTCTTCTCGAGATCAAAACAAAGTTTGATCCGGAGGAAAGAGGGAGAGAGAATCTCAAATCTTTTGAAGGCTTTTTCTTTATAAAAAAGTTCGCCAAGATCTGCCAATTCTTCTCTAAAATTCATGGTTTACTGCTCAATTTGATAGCACATCGCCCTCAGATTTTAGATCCTCTCCAATGAAGACCCTGGGCTTCTATTTATAGGCTTTTGTCGCCATATTTTCTGTTAAGATCAAGTATTTTGCTATCATTTGTAGCTTATAACCACCTAGACGTACTTAAGGATAGCTTCAGAATAGTTGGGGAGATTCTGTGATGAAATAATTCTAATAAAACATCAAAATCTGTATTTTGGAAGGTCAAAATAGTTGTGGTGGCTCGCACGAGTGCGAGTCACCATTTGGTGGCTCGCACGGGTGCGAGCCTCCTGGCCTGTTGTTGTGTCTTTTTGACCCTTTTGGCTATTTGTATCACCTTCGTTTCACTTGCTTTCCCCTTTACGTGCATTTCGTCACTTCGTTGACTTGTGCGTTTTACTGATTCGCTTCGTTTATCGGCATCAGATAATCTTTCTTGACTTGGATAATGATGTTCATCATCTTCTCTTTGTCTCGAACTGTGTTCGAAAACCTATAGACAATTTTTTTAACGCCTACAAATACCCCCTCTAAAGTGTTTTAGTCTCATTTATTTTATAGAAGAGTCTAAAATACTTTGGATGCGATAGGCCTAACCTTCAATCGGCATGACAGGACCTGTAATTGGGTCCAACTCTTGATTTCTTCAGTCTTCAATCCACTTAGTATTTTGTCATGTAGATGAAGTTCTTCCGGTGCTGCATTTATCGACTGACCGTTGTTGAAGTCTTAAACAGAAATTCGTGTGTAAGTTTCTGAACTTAGCTCGTACCATTGAGTTGACTTTGAACTGATCATCTTCGTTGGGAATTCATATCTGGATGTGATTGAACTCCTTAGAATCGTCCTTTAACCTAGAATTTTCCTTAGCCTTATTTTGGCGAGGCTATCGACGCGTTGACCGACGTGAACACAGTTTATACTCATACATTAACTGGAGTCTACACAGTTTAAGCTCTTAAGGCGTTGGAGCTAGGAGGACCAATTTATACTTGTATACTCCTGGGAGTTTTAGGATTTAGTTTAATCTCATATACCTATCGGAGGTTGTCGGGTTATCCTTAAGAATATTCTGAGTGATATTCTCTAGAAACTTTTCGTCAAAGATGGGAAATAGTTTAGAGTTGTACACCCATTGGAGTACGAATACAGGCGTTGAATACGTCAAAAATACTTGGAAATAGGCAAAAATGTACGCGAAACACCCTCGGAGCTCGCCACACATGCAAGCCAGTGTTTTGTGGCTCACACGTGTGTGAGCTAGCGATTGGTGGCTCGCACGCGTGTGAGCTAGTGTTTGGCTGTTGGCGTTGGGTTCGGTTCAGGGTAGTTCGGTTCAAAGTGGTTCGGTTTAAGTTCGGATTCGGGTTCACTTGAGGGTTCATAAAACCCGATCTCTTCTTCCTTTCTTCATTTTGGAACTTCTTCTTCAATTCAAAAATTCCCCTCTCAAGTTTGGGTCTTCTTGATTAGAATTCATGAACCTCTCATATTTCTCCCCAAATCCCGCTAAATTCACGCATTGAAAGCTAGGGTTTCGGCTTTGAACTTAAGCAGTTGTGGGTTCTCAAAGTTTTCTTTCTCCTTGATCCTCCTTTGAACTCAGGTAAGGGTTTTACTCTTTCATGGCTTTGGTTTTGATTTTCCAATTTTGGGTTTAGGGGTATAACTGAAACCCTAGTTTAATCGTTGGTTGATTTTGACAGGAACCTCCGGAGGATTTCTTAGATTTGAACTTCTTGTTATGATTCACTTTGCTAAGTTCATCCTCCTTCATTTTAAGGTGAGTTTCTCTTCTCCTTGCTTCAATTTTGTCTAGAATTAGCCCCTTTTAAATTTCAGTTCTGGTGAAGGAATGAAACCCTAGTTTGATTTCGGGTAAATCTTGATTAAGGCCTCGAGATGACTGAAATTTTAGTTTGTTCTTGAAATGTCTCAGTCTCGAAACACCCTTGATTTTGGAATGTGAACTTTGTTCTTGGTTGTTGCTCGCATCCACCTTCCCATTTTGAATGTGTATTTGCGCACAAGAATCTGATTTATAGGCACGTCAAGTTTTCTTATTTGGCCACGTTCATGTCTTGAACCAAAACCCTGAGATATTCGACCTGATTTGTTACCCGATCTTTTTGTATTCACTTCTCGACATAACTAAATCATTGATTTTCTTCACAGATTAGTCATGTCGCTAAAGAGGTCATATGTCCCGAGGGGCCGTTCGGTGACTCAGTCGCCCGAGCCAGCGCCTTTCAGTTGCACATGTAAATTTTCATCGCCTCTTCATAAATTCACTATTAATACATCATACTGCATATTGCATCCCCGTTTTGTTCTCCTTGGTGAGGTAATTGGGAAGAGCCACCACTCTCCTTCGTGGGAGTGAATGCTTCATAAGAAGTGTTTTGCTTGGTCAAGGCATGTCTGAATTAACTTGGAACGATTTTCTGTTGCGCTGTATCTCGGAGGGAAGGTATATTATCACGTTATTCGCGTGACAATATATCCCACACTTCGTGTGTATAGTGAAGCTTTTAATTGTCTCGCCTAGTTAATAAGCCCCTTTCATTTTCCTTTGGCCAAAATTCATTATGAATATATATCTTATATAATATCCCCGCTTTGCTCTCCTCTGTGAGGCAATTAGGAAGAGCCGCCACCTTCCTTTGTAGGGGTGGACGCTTCACAAGACGTGTTTTTCTTGGTCAAAACACATTTTAAGGCATATGGGGCGATCTCATGTTGTGTCGCATTACGTTGGCTAGGTATGTTATCGCGTCATTTGTGCGGTAATATGCCTTGTCCTTTGTGTGTGTGACATGACTAAGATCGTCTCACCATTTATAAGGCCGTGACCCCATCTCAAAGCTCGTGAGCCGAGTTCAACACTTATACTGCCTCAACATAGGTATTTATGACTATATCTAATAATCATATATTGTTTACCTCAGTCAATTTTCCCTCAAGGGCGCTTAACGCTCTCGGAGTGGAAAGGTCACTCTAGTGAGGCTTATGCCTCCACTGACGAGCCTATCCTTGTACCGACGGCTCCTCAATTTGCCCCGGGTGCACCAGAAGAGCTTCCACGATTAATATGGAAGGGAGAGCACCGTGCTTTAAGGTAGCTGATCACGGACGTGCCTTTAGTGAAGGACCCAAGTTCTACACATCCGTTGAGGAAGCCGGACTATTTGTTTGGCGACTCTATTGAAGATACGGTTGCGGTTGTTGCGTCTCTCAAAGCCGAACAATAGTTGTATCATGATGACGGAGGCCACCTATACCTCCCTCTAATTCCTTGTCACCGTTTGCTTATAGAACTATGGTGCCAGGCTGTCCAGTGGGGGTTAACAGAGGAGCACGATCGCGTTCATTGCGGATACATCACCTACTGCACGATTCCTAGATCGAGTGATCGGAATCAGATAATAGGCCTACATCCGAGGGTCTTGGGATTGAGTGACCCACCTAGAGGTGAAGTCTTTACTGTTGCCAACACTATGAAGAACTAGCTCACGAATTTGGGTCGAGAGATGCCAGCAACAGGTCACCGATGTTATGGTTTGGTGCATTCGTCGGATAAGCTTTGGTGGGCTCGTTTGAGAAATTATATCTTGGACTGATTCGAAGCGGAGTTGAAGGCCAGTGGCTTGTATGACGCTATCCCTGCTACCACTTATGGCCTGACAATCAACGTTCCTCATTTCCTTGCGTTGTTAGAGCTTTACAACCCGACACCAACATGTTTTTGACCAAGCATGGGGAGTTGGGGTTGGCACTGCACATGATGGATAAGATCTTAGGCCTCCCGATGGGAAATATGATTTATCAAGAGTATTATCCTTCCAATCAAGAGCTATAGCAGTTGAAGTTGCAGACACCCAACCGCTACGACACTTTTTAGGATCTCACTTGCCAATATTATATAGCCTTGGCAGGTGCTGATCCGTTATACAAGAAGCCACGATCGCAGATAAGTTTGAAGAGGTTCGCGGATTACTTGTTCAAGAACTTGGATAGTAACTGGGGTGAGGCGATATATGGATTGACGCTGTTGACCCCTTCAGAAGTAAATGAGCTGATTCGAAAGTCTAACGCCCAGTCCTACATTACAGCTGACGTTGAAGGTGACTTTCCTACTAGAACCAAATTCCAAACATTTTTATAGCAAGTGGTGAAGCTGATCCAACCCATGACGTTGCTTGCCAGCTACCTCGCTATCTGGTTGAAGAAATGCGTGGTGCCGTATCAATCGACGGACGCTTTGCCTCTGGAAGTTTTGTATCCCGTGGTTCTACTTGCTCATCGAAAAAATCTGTCTCTTCTTCCGGCGATGACTACTGGTATTCACAGAGGGCTTCGTCAGATTGTGAACGTATTCACTCAAGGGGTGGGTAATTCGTCAGCTCAGATTCCTCTCACAAAGGTGGAGCCCCCTGATACCTATTTAATGGACTGGTTCATGCTACATAGGTCAGATATGATGTCAGCTACAATTTCTATAGATCCAACTATTTCTTTTCTCCGACTAATAGAAAGCTACAAATGGAAAGGACGAGGGTTCACGGAGATTAAGAGGCAGCTTCAGAAACATAAGTGTTGGGTTTTCTAGACCTACTTCCCACGGTTTTTTGGTCAACATGGTGACTTGTTGGTTGATGTGGAGAAGCTAGGGACAGGTCAGACTTCACTTGATGCTGGTTATTTTGATTGGTTGATCAATATTTAGTCGGGCTACACAATCTTCCGGGTGCAAAACTATTGTTATATAGAGCCGTAATTGCCGTGTCAATTCGCCCAGCAGCTCGGGTACAATTAGATTTATATTGGGAATCCGAATCGATAGCTCCAAACCCAGGGTGGATTAGTAGATGGTACTCGGGCCTCTGGAGCATCACAGGTTGTACTGGTGCTCAGTTAAGCCTCCCAAGTGCTGAACGCTGGTTAGAGGTGACTTTGTTACAATGTCGGTGTCTCCTGGCGGCAAACGAGTCTGTGGTCGTATGACTGATCGTAGAGTTAGCGGTTGAAGAGGCTGCTTGGATTGCTACTCGGATGGTGTATGAGGCCAAGTTCCATAAAAGAAGGGGAAAAGAACATGTAGATCTTTCTGGCCAGGAGAAGCAGAAAGAAGCTATCCTTTCTTCCGGTGATGATGTCCCAAAAACTGATATTACGAGTGGCCAAGAGACCGAAGCCGACAGTGACCACGAGGAGTCGGAAACAGGTCTATCGGATCCTCTCTCCTTAGAATTATTTGAGTTAGTGTTGGCTGATCATGCTCACCACTCTAGCTTGCCTAAGCCTTCGCTGGCTCCAAGGAAGCTGAGAATGCAAGTTTTATTCACTTATCCTAACAAGGTGTGGGTTAAAATCCCAGGTGCAGCTTCCGAGGAGAAGGGAGAAGAAGAAAGGCCTCATCTCATACGTCGAACGAGCTCTCAGCCTACAACTCAAGTCACTTCAAGGCTAGAGTCGTGTTCTAAATTTTCTCATGAACGAGTCATCGATCCAGAGGAGGCTTTCCCTGCTAAGCATAAAAATGTTAGCTTACAAGCGACGTGGTGGACTCCCGACTTCTGAAGCGAGGCCTACCATTAACATGCCTGTTGGTGGAGAAGGTAATGCTTCAACTCTTCGTGATTATTATTATTATTATTATTATTTTACTCTTCCACTTATTAATTCTTAGACTTAGCCATCACTATATCTTAGGAGGTCGTGAAGAAGGTGAAGAGGCATATGATCCTCTTTCTCCCAGCTTTGATGATTTCAAAAGATCTGACTTCTTGTGACAAATGAATGAGGCCATGGCTAAAGAGCTTGCAGATGTTAAAGCAGGTAAAAATATTAAAGCTGACGTGTACTCTAGTGACGGACCCGATACGAGTGAAAGGGTTGAAGATCCAGGTACATTAACACCAGTGATACGTCTTTCATTTGGCGGGAATTGAACGATTCGGAATTTGTGTCTCCGCTAATTGTTTCTATGCTTCTTGCTCTCTTAGAAAAATTGCAAGAAGCGACCTCGAGTGCTAGGACTGCGGAACCTGATGCAGCTGTTGGAGGTGAATTTGATTCTCACTTATCATACATTCTTGACTTTTCCTCTTTCTGTCTTAACACTTGGGTTTTCTGCAAGTGTTTCAATGGAGGATCTAGGCGAAGGGGGAACTTCTCGTGATGAGGTCCTTGGAGGGACAGGTATACCCTCCTCCAATACGATACCCGCCTCCTTGGACTCTGACGACAGGCTATTTGAGGATATGCTGTCTGAACACGCCCAGCGTGAGGCTGCCAAACCGATGAGCACAGCTAGTTCGCCTACCGGTATGATTTTTACTCCTATGTTACATATTCATTTGTCAGTTTTCATTTAACCATAGGAGAGTTCTAATCATAGGACCAGTCATTAAGACTGATACTTCTACTCTTATTGGAGAGTCTGATGAACCTGATGGTCTTGATTCCTTGCTGTCGGTAGGGATTATCATCGAGGCTCGGTTATCGGCTCCCGAGACGCAACTCCCAATTCTTTTGAAGATGCCAGATACAACAACTACTACAACTATTGGGGGGAGCTTAACTGAACAGGCCGTGAGACTAGCCGAATAAGTTAGTACTTCAATGGCTGCTACACCCATAGTGCTTCTTGTGACTCGTGAGGTTGAGCAAATGGAATCAGGTGTGGTGCGTTCAGTTGAAAAAAGCTTCGCATGCATTGGTGAGCTTCACACTATTTTTTAACTTAGAATTATTTTGTGTCCCTAGAATATTCACCCCTTTTTCCTTTTTATAGGATTCGTCTCAACTCCATGATGCGGTTAAGGCTTTGCTATCGGATGATGATCCATAGAAGCTGATCCTCTGTTTAGAGGTCAGCCATTTTTTCAATTTTACGGGGTTGTTGATCGACAAACTTCTACAGAAGGGGCTCCCTTTTAATCAATTTAGATCATTCCTCAAGCGCAAGATAGCCTCGGTAAGGGACACTGGCTCGCCAAATATTACAGATGCCTTGGCCGATGCTTGAAGTGGTTAGAGAATGAGTTTTTAAGGCTGCAAGAGCTTCGATCCGTTGGTGCTTCTGCTTATGTTGCTGCTCAGATGGAGACCCGCCTACAATCATAGCGTGAAGCTTGAGTATCTGCTGAGCTCAAGATTTAGGCACAAAGAGAGCGAGTCGGTCAGATGAAGGAGGTTCTCTCTGAAAGATTAGGTAACCTAAGCGAGCTCGATTCTTCCTTAGCTTCTGCCGACGCTGAGATAGCGGAACTTAAACAGAAGCTTGTAGATGCGGAGAGGCGAAGGACTATTTTGGAGGTCGCAACGGTCGGGGAGGAACATGGCAAGCTTGTGATATCCAGCAAAGTGGCGAGGAGAAGTTAGCCAAAATGGAGGAGGAAGCTATAAGGACTTTATCTGCCCCTGAAGAATCTTTCAAGGTGTAACTACAGTGTGAACTTGAGCAGACTTATGTTGAAGAATTGTCAAAATTAGAGCAACAAATCCTTAGTCATAAGCTTGATGTAGAGTGACTGCAATTATTGTATCTGAACACTTGATTTCATTAATGAATATATATATTTGTTTAGTGCACTTTCATTCTTATTATGATTTCTCATTCTACTTAGAATAATTAACCATAATATTTATAGGATTTTTGGCAAATCCTCAGCCCTCAACGGATTTGATAAGTTTTTACCGACTACCGTTTGAGCCGGGCTAGCATGTGAATTGTCTAAGTTTGTTTCACATGTAACGTTGCGCTAACGGAATGAACTCTCTTAGACTTAGTGCTATGAGTTTGAATATGTAGATTTGGTTATTTTTTTACGGGAATAGACTAACTGACAACGCGTGTTAGGCGTTGACTTATCCCGTCTTAGGATTCGGGAAAAAAGTCCCCAGACTTGTATTCTGGTGTCTTTTTCACTCGGTGAAAGACTAAACCGGCAACGCGTGTTAGGCGCTGACTTATTCCTTCTTAGAATTTGGGATAAAATTCCCCACGCATATAAGGCACAGATTATTAATGTTGGAATGTAGTGTCTCCTCTTGGGGTAAAGACGAACCCGACACCGGAGGGGAAGAATTTTTATTCTATCTCCGGGCCTTCTTTTGGGGCAGAAGTAGACCCGATACCGGGGAGGAATAATTTTATATTCTATCTCCTGTTGCAAATGGAACTCAAATTAAGATCTCCTCTTCGAGAATCTGCAAGGTGAAACTAAGAGTGGAATCTCCACTCCGAGAATCGAAAAAATTCAGATGAGTTTTCTCATTTATCAAGATGAACTTGCAACTTCATCCTTAACTTTTATAGGATTGACTAAAGAGAAAAGGATGGGAGCTTTTCATTTATCGAACAAAGATCCTATTTTCAGCCATAACCGTTTGACAGTTTTGACCGATAGAGGATATTGAGATGACCCTACCTTTTATAGGTTTGGTCGTTCAATTAGAGTGGAGGCCTTTCGTTTATCGAAAGGGGAGTCCAATTTGAAAGTGTGCCTCTTATCCGTTGAAGGAATTGAGAGGGGAATTTGGTTGTGATCCTAACTGTAGAAACGTTTGACCGAATAACCAGTGGGAGTAGGATACAAATAACAACATGAATTTTAATTTGTATGACTCACTTGGTTGGGGTTTCTGACGTCAAGGGACATGTACTTAACGTGAAAAAGGGATTTGTTAATTGCCATGGATTGGCAGCTTAACCTTTGAGTACCGTATTAGGAATTTAACACTAGGAGTGTTAAGTACAAAACCATAGTGGGAATTTCATGAGGGAAGGTTGACCATATTGGGTCATCAGATCTTATCTCAGCGAAAGAGTGCTCGGAAAGTCATAGCGAAGGTTTCAACCACCTTGGAAATGATTACGTAGCCACTGTAGGAGGTTCCTAATCACTTCTTATTCATGATTAACGATGATTGTTCAGATGACGGGTTTTCATCTTGAACAATCAACTGATCTTGGGTTATCCTTAAGAATACCATGTACAATATTCTCCAGAAACTTCCTGTTTATTGAATTATCTTGAGCGTGCTAAGGATAGTACTTTTTTAGGAACTTTCCATTTATTGGCATGATGATCTTATCACCATCTTGGGTGATTAAGCGATATGCACCATTTGAGTAGACTGTCTCTATTACAAATGGTCCTTCCCATTTAGGTTGGAGTTTGCCTTTCTTCTTGGAGTTGAGTATCATTGGCCGTCGGATGGCGAGAACCAAGTCTCCTTCCTTGAAGCTTTGTTGCTTGACTTTTTTATCAAAAGCATGAGAAATTCTGGCTTGGTAAAACTCGATTTGCTGGTGAGCTTCCAAACGCCTCTCATCCAACATCTCAAGTTCTTTGAGAGGTTTCTTATGTTGTTCCTCCATCATCATCCCTCTTGCGAGAGCAATACGAAGGGATGTAATTTGAATTTCCAAGGGAAGAACAGCCTCGCATCCATACACTAGTGAGTACGGAGTCGCCCCTGTAGGCATGCGGATTGTGGTACGATAGGCCCAAAGGGCTTTTCCAAGTTTATCATCCCAGTCTCGCTTGTTGGTTCTCACAAGTTTTGATAAAATCTTTATGATTGTCTTGTTGAACGCCTCAGCCAATCTATTATTGTGGGATTATCTATCATCGACGAGACATCTTCAATTCTGAACTTCCCGCAAAATTTGATGAAGGCGTTGCTCACAAACTAAGGACTGTTGCCGTGTATGATTCATCTCGGAACTCCATATTGATAGATGATATGGTGTTTGATGAACTTGATGACGTTGCTAGTCTTTACTTCTTTTAGCAGAACTGCTTCAGCCCACTTTGAGAAATAATCGGTGATTACCAAAATAAAATGGTCACCTTTGACTAATAGTGGGAAAATAGGACCAACAATATCCATTCTTTATATCTCGGATGGACATGAAGTAACCGATGGGTGTAGGTACTCGAGGGTTGGTGCATGTAATTTGCATGTATTTGACACGCGTGGCACCGTCAGGCGTAGTCAACTGCATCCTTGACCATGGTTGGCTAATAATACCCCATTCTTCTGAGACAATTGCAGAGCATAGGACCGGGTTTATGTGCACCACAAGTTCCGTTGTGGCCTTCTGTGAGAGCCTCTTCCACCTCTTTGGTTGAGAAGCATCGAAGTAGTAACCCATCGTATGCCCAATGATATAACGTCTGGGTTATTGAGTTGTAATAGAATCTCAGTGCCCTTCGTCGAACCGAGTCTTTTTCTTTTATGTCTTGTGGAAAAATTCCATGCATGATGTAGTCGATAGTGGGGAATCGCCAATCTCGAGGTTCGAGTTCAATTTTGGCTGTGTGCGCCTCTTTGATATCCTAAGCGCATTCCAGTACAAAAAGTTGATGAGTTCTAATAGTGACCCATTGTTCTGTGTCGGGAGGCTACGCCAAAGATACTGTTAATGCCGCTAGCGCATCCGCATAAACGTTCTGGAAATGCAGAACGTATTCGATAAAGAATTCTTTGAACAAAAATGCCATCTCGGTGGCCATCTTGTGGTACGGTATCAAGTCTTGATTCCTGACTTCGTACTCTCCTCAAATTTGATTAACTATCAGCTGAGAATCACCAAAAGCTTCAAGTACTCAACCCCCAGTTCTTTGGTGAAACTGAGTCTAGTAAGCAGCGCTTTTGTATTCTGCAACGTTGTTGGAGCATTTTCCTATCAACTAGTAGGCTCGGGGTATCATATGCTTCTCTGGGGAAACTAGGACAACTCCAGCTCCCACGGAAATTCTAGAATTACCGGTATGACTTTTCGTATTAGTTGCTCGGGAAGTGCCATCGAAGTATAATTGACATACATGTTGACAAGAAGTAACGTTAACTTCGTGAGTTTTATCTGGCAAATCTTCATATAATTCGGGTGCATCCATTGTAGGGTTAGCTGCCAAAAGATCACAAATCGCCTGTCCTTTGACCAACTTCTACTGTTTGAAGTGCAGATCATATTGGGATAGGAGTAGGGCCTATTTTGCTAATCTCCAATTCATAGAGGAAAGTTGCGACATGAATATTCGGACTGGGTTAACGTTGGAAATGACGTAGATCGTCTGTCCAACGAGATAGTGCCGCATCTTTTAGATGGCGAACACTAAAGCGAGGCATTATTTCTCAATCATTGGATACCGAGATTCAGCACCTACCAAAGTTTGACTTAAGTAATAGAAAGCTTGTTCGTGACTGTTGTTATCGTTTTGTATGAGCAAAGCACTTAATGAGTGGTTCATCGCCTTGATATAAATCAAGAACGATTTACCCGATTTCAATGCTACGAGAACAGGAGGATTCACCAGATATGCTTTGATATCCTCAAATGCCTTTTGATAAGCGTCATCCAAAATGAACGACACACCCTTCTTGGTGAGCTTGGAAAATGGTTGGCATTTCCCAGATTGATTCGAGATGAACCGACGAATATAGGCTAATCACCCTTGCAATCCTCTGAGTTCTTTAAGGTTTCTCAGGGGTTGCAACTCATTTATTGCTTTCACTTTGTCGAGGTTAATGCGGATACCCTTCATGGTGATGACGAATCTCAGAAACTTACTGCTGGACATTCTGAGGAAAGACTTGGTGGGATTCATCTTTAACTGGTAAGTTCGCATGAGATCGAACATCATCCTCAAATCTTTGATATAGTCATTTTTGTTACGACTTTTCACAACCAGGTCATCGACATAGCATTCAACGGTCTTCCAAAGATGTTCCTGAAAAATATTTGACATCACTCGTTGATAGGTGGCACCTGCGTTCTTCAATCCGAAAGGCATAACCGTATAGCAAAAGACACCGAGAGGAGTTCTGAATGTGGTGTGTTTTTCATCGTCTGGGTACATCTTGATTTGATTGTAACCTGAAAATCCATCCATGAAGGATATTCTCTCAAATCTACATGTGTTATCAATAATAACATCCGTGATTAGAAGAGAGAAATCGTCCTTTGGGCAAGCCGTGTTTAGATCTCTGAAGTCGATACATATCCTAATTTTCCCTTTCTTTTTAAGGATCGGTACGATATTTGCCAGCCAATCGGGAATTTGCTCTTCTCTAATAAAACCAGAGTCAATCAATTTCTTGATTTCCACCTCAATTGCCTTCATAATCTACGGATGAAACCATCTTTGTGCCTGTTTGACGGGTTTAGCATCCGATTTGATGATGAGGCGATGCATCGCTACATTTGGATCAAGTCCTGGCATATCCTCATAGTTCCAAGCGAAGACGTCTATGTATTCCCTAATGAGGGAAATTAACTCTTCTTTCTCGTCTGGTGGAAGACTATCACTGACGAATATGGGTTTCTGATTCTATTCGTCTCCTATGTTCACCTGGACCACTTTGTCTTTGGTGGGTGGTTTCCTTTGCTCGAACCAATCCCTGGACTGAATATTCAGGTGATAAATCCACGGGTCTTCCCAAGTGGGCAATTGATTGTCTTCCTCTATTGTGGCAGGATCGATCGTGGCCATATTCCACATCAAGCTTTTGAACATCTCTCCAAGACTAACATCGGAATCCTAATCGGAAGAATCGGATGAGTATTCATCCTTATTTGCTAATTGATCGAGGACGTGCCAGCAACATTCTTCATCGGATGAAGAGGCGTAGCCTAGACCCCTTTTATAGCCATAATAATTGTCGGGTTATCCTTTCGGTACATAGGTCGGATGAGGTGGAACTCGTGGGCCTCGACCAAAACAAAGACCTTCTTGAAGTGCGAAATTATATCCCTATTTCTTCACTAAGTTTCGCGATTATTGACTGTACTTAGAGAGATGAGGTCCTGGTTTCTCTTGGTCACTATTTTCCTTCAAAATGGGTTTAACGGTGGAAATGTCTCCCCTTTGCCAAAAACCAACTCTTTTCCACCCCCTGCCTTAGCAGGAATGACAAAGGTTGTTCCAAATGAGCCTTGGACATTCTTCGTCATCAAGCAAGATGACCAAAGCGGCATGTGTATGTTAGGATTCTCATATAGACCCTGCATTACACTATCAAGACACGATGAATACTCTAAATCGTCATTTATTACTTCTTTGGTAAGTTGCCAATTATAACTACCGTCTGACGATTCACCATCGTTAAGACTGATTACAAATGGTACAATGTCATTTAGTACAAAACCACCATTGTAATCAAGCCTAGCTTCGGTGTCATCTTCCTCTCTGATGTCTGTGCCTTGGGCCAATGATTCAGTATCAGATTCAACACCGTAACGAAGGGGGTCAGTAAAGTAGTTTTCTAACCCCTTAAAAAGTTGTTTATCCATGACCACCGTCTTGATCTCATTATCAACGTCTACATATTTTAAACACTGATGGAGAGTGGAGAGGACTATAAGATTACTATGGATCTAGAGTCGACTCAATAGTAAGTTATAGGAGGTTTTAGCATCGATCACGTAGCACGTGACTTTGGACTTTAAATCTACAAGTTGGCATTTTATTCGAATTTTGCCCAATAGTCTGGACCTACTGGTATTGAATTCATAGATGACGGTGCCTATCGAAGATAACCTGGTTGCAGGGATCCCAAGATTGTACATCAGTCGGAGTGGCATGATGCTGACAGCGGAACCCAGATCGGCTTGGATCCGGTTGATGACGCTGGAGCCTCTGTATCCGGTGAAGTATAAAGGCTTATCATGCTTTGAGTTTCTAACTTGCATATCATCTTTAGTGAATGTTATGCAGGGGAACTGCTTGGCCGCCAAATCACAGTGTTGAATTGGTGGTTCCGGATCTTTAGAAGCTGGTTTGATGTGAGTGAGGAATACGTCGACGTCAGCCAGTGCTTCTTGTAAGGCTTCCCTCATGTCTTTAGAGAGACGCAACAATTCGTATAGGGTTACTCTCGCTGGGATGTTAGCTAATTGAGTCATAACGTTGAAGTGGTATGGTGTGCTTGAACTCCATAGTTTATCTCTCCTAATCGGGCAATTGAATCGAGACTGTTTCGGGTTTTGAACCTCCTGGTGTTGGGGTTCTTTCCCTTTCTGCTTATTAGCTGGTTGTTACTAGTATTTCCTTGTAGGTGCAGGGGGAGTTGTAGCCACCCCCAGCTCAGCTAATGTTTTAGCATTTGGATTAGAGGCTTCGAGATACTCGTAATGGTATTCGTTCTCACCCCTAGTAGCGAAAACTTCTTGTTCATCCTCAGATAAAGTAGGGATACCTTCATCATCTTTTTCAAGAATTTCCGTAGCAGGACAATAGGATTTCCTCCTACTTTTGGACTTCTTCTTAGATGAGGAACTGGCCCATTGCTCATCATTGAGCAAATCTGGATGGACCCAAAGAATTTTACCATTAGGAGCTGTGTGCTGCACAAGTCCCTTCTGGCGTTGTCCGTGAGGATCATCATTAATAGTTTTTTCCTCCACTTTTGGCATCGGCTCTGGTTGAAACCATGATAGAGGGACCGAGCCAAAGCTGATAGATACTGCATTTGCGCCCACCTTCTTTTCCTTGGGCTGCTTTGGAGTGATAATACCAACATCGATTAGGGCTTGCATTTTATCTTTGAGAGCATAGCACGTCTTTGTAGGATGATGGATTGTTCTGTGGAACGCACAGTATCACAGATCTATAGTCTTCTTAGCTCCCTCATGATCAGTGATTGCGGGTAGCTTAATATTATCATTCTCTAATAAGTATTTGAAGATACCAGGAACCTCATCTTCCTTGAAAGAATATTCCTTTGGGAACTTCGGCTCAGAAGTCTTTTGCTGTCTTGGAGGCCGTTGTTGCTATTGAGGCGTTTGCTGTTTTAGCGCTTGTTATTGCGGCTGCTGTTGGGGTTGCAATTGGAATGTCTGATTTGTATCCACTACATTTGCCTGCATCTTTCCTTTACCACGGGGGTGAAGTTCTGTTTTGGGGCGTTATTTGCCTGCTGACCCCTTTTAGCTTTCTTCCTCTTGAAAAGGCGTTCGGCCTGCTCCCCTCGCACCTTCAACTCTTTCCACGTTTTGGATGGTATCATGCCCATAATTCTAAAATGTCCAAGGAGAGATTGTTGTGGCATGTTTAGAGAATGAATTCCTCTGTGACCGGATCTCGGTAGTTTATCACCTTATTCCGGAAGCGTTTGACAAAGTTCTCAACCAGTCCCCGTCTTTCTGCTTCTCATCAAGAAGTGTTTCAATTGGCACTTCAATGTCATCGTCGAAGAAGTTGGTGAGAAACATGCTCTCCATGTTATCCCAGCTATTGATACTTCCTAGCTTAAGACGACGGTACCAATCGAAGGCAGCTGCACGAAGGGTTCCTACAAATAATCGTACCATCAGGGTTCATTGCCTGAAATGACCCTTAGATGAGACTTGAAGGAAATCAAGTATTGAGTGGGCGAACCCTTTTCATCGAACGACATAAAGTTAATTAGGTTGAACTTTGCCGGGTATGGATTTGATTCCCACTCCCTCGGATAAGGACGTGGAATGTCGGTCTTCTTTACCTCTTGAGCAGACATCAACACATTGATTTTGCTCTCTAAGTCCCTCATCTTCTTATCCTCGCTTGTATCTTTCTTTGAGCTATCCTGGGGAGGAGCGACGCAGTCCTCCTTCATATTGTTATTATCTTAGGGACCTCACCCCCAGCATTGTTGTCAATGGGAGGGGTATCCATGTTGGTATTCTCATCCACTTCCTGATCGCTATCAACTTGGTTGGGATTATTACGACAGCTGGACTCTCCCTGCTGATTTGTCAGCGCCACGATTTGTTGGCTATACATTTCTCTCATCTCTTGCATAGCCATTTCCATTTTGAATTAAAAATTCTCTTTCTACTTGGCTAAAGCGTCCTCGAGGATTTTAGCCATTTGCTCGGTGTTGATTATAAATAACTCATAAGTTTGTCCTTACTGGATGCAGTGGCATCTGAAGTAATCATAGAGTTTGCATCTGATGCTTCATCATCTGAGGAATGCCCTCTCTGAACTCTCATATAATCTCTAGGCCTGATAGCCCCGGTTTGCAGCCGAGTCATTCGCTGAGATATTTCTAGGAAATGTTCAGGGCTGAAATGTCGTGTGGACTTTCCCTTATATCCATATTAATTGTGACTTCTAAGAATTCATTATCTTGAACGGCCGACTTTCTTTTGCGAAAACACCTTGGCTTGGGTATCAGCGTTTCAGTGGAGTGTCTTTCAAACACCGAGACCCTCTGTGGAGCAGTCTTGGGGTAGTTACACTCTGATAATACTACCCTGATAAGCTTGGTACACAGACAATGAGAATCCATTTCCGGGTATTTCTCTTTCGAGATTTGTTCGTACCCCCAGTCTGATAGTACAACTCATCGGCATGATTACCAGAGCAACCTATCGTATGAGGGTATGATTTTCTAAGTCTAACATCGTCGTCTTCTGACGAACATGCTTCACTTTAAAGATACATCACCTCATTGGTGCTCTAAAGAGTCACTCGTTTGGAACCACGCCTTGGTGAGCGCGAGGCTCCAACAGGCTCTTGGACTTGAACTCACAATCTGAGGCGAGCGGTTACGGGTACTTTCTTGACATGAGAGGTGTTTGACTTGTTGGGAGGATGCGTACGACCTCCAGTCTGACGAGCTGTTTGTAGTTCGTTCGCCGGACCTAAGCGTTCTTTAATTAGAGTTTTGTCTTGATCTTCGTGTAAATGACCGAGATGATATGTAATCTTCATTTAGAATCTGGATAAGTCCACGCTATCATGAAGTTCCAAGGGAGGTGTGGAACTTGTTGGGATGGGAACAGGGGTCGTTAGAGTATCAAAAATGACTGTAGGAGGTGAAACAAGAGCGAGACGGGCCATGGCCGAGCCAGTGAATGGTGGGTCAACCCTGGCCGAGCCAGTACATGGTAGTTCTGGTTTTTCGATGATTTCAGGTGTTGTTTTGGCCTTTTTTCTCCATACTTTGCGTAGTTTTGGTGGTTTTTGGGCCACCTCTTCCTTCTGTAGTTTTTTGGCTTCCTGCAGAAGGATTTTTGCATGCACAAGCAATGCGCAGCGCTTCTGAATATGTTCGTCAAGGGTTGAATGGGTCCTTTTTTACACGGACCCACTCATCCGTTGTTGGTTTAGAGGAGAAGGTGCTCGCTCGCTATTATGGCATTTGACGCCTCCTAAATTTCAGGTCCGCGTCATAACGGATCCCGTTAACTGGCTCCAAAACCTTGGAGAGTTGGCGTGTAAGGCGTTGGCATTGCCTTTGACGTGCTCTCTTTGATAGAATTAGCACGCCTTCAACAGTAAGCTCCTTGACCAAGGAAGGGTTTAGATCTAAAGATCCAACTTCTTCAGATACCATAGGAGCATTGGGAGATGCAACTACAGTAGCGATGGGGTAGAGGTCATCATCTTGGGTCTTCAGATCTGAGGACCAGCGAACTTTCCTTGTGGTAGAGATCCTCTTTCTCTTCTGAGGGGAAGATGATCTGGAGGAGGAAGACATATACTCTTCATACTTCTGTTGGTCGAACTCGTATTCGACCTCTTCATCAACCGGATGAGGACCCTTGGTTGCAACACTACAGCCATCGCAGAAAGGCTGTTGGCTCCTACTGTGGTCGCCAGTTTGTTTTCGTCAAAAGTTATCGTTTTTATTATTGTCAAACTTGTTACACCGTTTATCAATTATAAGTTCAAACTGAAAGGCAAATCGATCTTTTTATAAGATCTTCTTACACAATGAAAATTAAAGATTACAACTTTATCCAAAAAACACAGCAGTAGTTTATCTCCTGATGCTTTGTGTGGGATCTTTGCCTGTGCTGGGGATGCGTTAGTTCGTGGACCGTCACGAATCAGATCCAGTTGACAAGTTTAATTATGCTCTTGTTTTACGAAGGAAACAATTACATCAGTGATAATTACGACCAAGCGAGATTGTGGCTCTTCTCGAGATCAAAACAAAGTTTGATCCGAAAGAAAGAGGGAGAGAGAATCTCAAATCTTTCGAAGGTTTTTCTTTATGAAAAAGTTCACCAAGATCTGCTAATTCTCCTCTGAAATTCATGGTTTACTGCTCAATTTGACAGCACCTCCCCCTCAGATTTCAGATCCTCTCCAATGAAGACCCTGGGCTTCTATTTATAGGGTTTTGTCGCCGTATTTTCTGATAAGATCAAGTATTTTGCCGTCATCTGCAGTTGATAACCGTCCGGCCGCACTTAAAGATAGCTTCAGAACAGTTGGGGAGGTTCTGGGATGAAAGAATTCTAATAAAATATCGAAATCCACATTTGGGAGGTTTTGGGAGATCAAAATAGTTGTGGTGTCTCGCATGCATGCGAGTCACCATTGTTAGACCCTAGAGGGGGGTTAATAGGGTCTTATGCTAATCTAATCCAATTTTATGCCAATTAAAACTAATTCAAATATTATTCTTGTAAGATAGATATACAATAGGTTATGAGCAAGAATATACAATATGAACAAAGAGATATATCTTATATGGTGAAATATATGCAAGGATATATAAACAACACAAGGGTAAACAATCTAAACTAAAGATATAATTGTGATAGGGCAATATAAGCAATGCAAACACACAATATGATCACGAAAGTTCGAACCTTCCGTCATACGTCTTCGCTCCCCACTCCCGGAGAGAAATCCACTATCACAACCGGATTTTCTACGCTCACCCGAATAACGTTTACACCTTACACTTGGTTTTCTTGCTAACTAAAAACTTTATAACCCACACTCTTGTAATCCTACTTTACACCCTGACAAGTGTTGGTCTCTAGCCCATGTCTCACTCAAGTCTAGGCATTACCACCTACTGTACTCCTCTTGGGACGACCCCATCTCTCACCACACACTCCTCTTGGTGTATAAGTGTATTACAACGTGAATCTCATAATAAGCACAATACAACATATGATTGTTCTCTAATATGGATGAGAACACAATGAAAGCTCACACTCTAAGTCACAAACCAACAACCCTAAATTATACTATGAATGTAAATACAATAAGCTCAATAGGTTGTGTGTGAACAAAGAGATAAATTAAATCAAACCAAACTCAATTTAAATCTAGCTTATGAAAATTATGAACAAAATAATAAATAGCTAGAAATAGAGTTTAGAAAAACTTCTCAATGATAACAAGAGAGAGAGAGAGGGATAAGAGTTTGATGCTCAAACACCAATGGATGATCTTCCTCAAGCTCTTGTGAAATTGTTTTCACAAAACAAACTCTCAATTGCTTAAAAGCTTTTTAAACAAACACTAAACAAAACTTTAAACCCTTGTTAAACCTTTTTAAAACATTCTCTTGAGTTATTTGGAACTGAGGATATGTGGGGGTATTTATAAGAACCCTAAAGGCAAGAGAAAACAAGGCAAAAAGACCAGAAACCCAAAAACAGTACAGTCTGGAAATATAGCCGTTACAGTGTTATGAGTCGATTCAGTACTGTTCATGAGTCGACTCATAAGTAGTCATTATAGGCAAAAAACCAACTTATGGGTCGACTCATAAAAATCATGAGTCAACTCATCATGCATGGGTCGACTCATGAAGTCATGGGCCGACTCAGCAGAAAGAAAACACACTTTCCAGCATAGTTTATGAGTTGACTTATGACAGACATGAGTTGACACAACCTGATGGGTCGACTCATGATGTTATGAGTTGACTCGTTAGAAAAAAATGTAAACTATACAACAGTTTATGAGTCGACTCAACACTGTTCATGAGTCGACTCAAGATATGCACACAATCTGTTTTAAACAGAAATCTGATTTTAAAACCTCTTTTAAAAATAGCAAATAAAATCAAAAAATTGTAAAACTTTGAAAAATGATTTGTAAATATGATAATAAACATGCTACAAA
The DNA here is from genome assembly GCA_022839385.1 of Asparagus kiusianus. Lineage (NCBI taxonomy): Eukaryota > Viridiplantae > Streptophyta > Magnoliopsida > Asparagales > Asparagaceae > Asparagus > Asparagus kiusianus. The sequence continues at coordinate 151,455 of BQKN01001070.1, read as the reverse complement.
ATGTAAAAAGGACCTCCCAAATGAAAAATATCATCATTTTATAAAATAGTTCAAAACATGAAAATGTAAACACATGAATTTTGACATTTTAGCTTAACCATGTTGTGAAATATTATAAAATGATTTTGTAGACTTAATAAAAGATGTAAAGTATTGTTATGAAGTCTATAAACAATGAATACAATATTGTCACAAATACAATAGAATATAAAACATATGAGTATGTATATGAATATATATTTGTTTCATATCTATGAAATTAAATCAAACCAACTTATCCACGTAAAAACAAACATGTATGAATATAAATATTTATTTATATTCTTGTAAAAACTTTGTTTGTGGATAAACCAAAAGCCAACAATTAAAGTGTGTGTATATATATATAACTACATATATATACAAAGAAACCAATAAAATGTGTGTGTATATATGATTGAGCTTAAAGTACTTAACACACATAATATAAACTCCTAAACTAATTATACCCAAACTTGTGATCTTCAACGAAGCTCTATCTTGGTACACTTGTGGATGAAGCTTGAACTTAGATCTTCTACTTGAATTGCAAGGCTTCAACCACTATTTCCGCCAACCTCCATTTGATATGATCGTTACAACGCAATTCCATTCAACCTCCAACATGTTGTTTGTCTATAATAAATAGATAAATATAAACACTAGACAAACAACATTAGTCGTAAATTGTTATTAAACATCATCAAAACAAGAAGATCAACAACCATTTGGTGGCTTGCATGCGTGCGAGTCACCATTTGGTGACTCGCATTGGTGCGAGCCACCATTTGGTTGCTCTCCCTCACGCGGGCCTCCTGGCCTATTGTTGTGTCATTTTGACCCTTTTTGCTATTTTTATCTCCTTCGTTTCACTTGCTTCCCCCTTTACACACATTTCATCACTTCGTTAACTTGTGCGTTTTACCGATTCGCTTAATGCGTTTATTGGTGTCGGATAATCTTACTTGACTCGGATAATAATGTTCATCGTCTTCTTTTTGTCTCAAACTATGTTCGAAAACCTATAGACAATTTTTAACACTTACAGTAGTTCCAACGAGCTTGGTGTCGGATTACGTCACCACTTCTTCATCAGTGAAAAAGCTAGTCCCCAACAAAGTCACCATCTTTTGTTTGGTGGGAAAGTTCAAAGAAGAAAATGGAGAATTAAATTTTGTATTATTCTCTTTGACAAGCTCAGAAAAAGAATTAATTATAATTCTCTCGATACAACTTCTTTCTAACAGACTTAGAAAAGAAATTACAAATCTTCTCCATTGGTTTTCCGATTTACAAAAGAGAGAAGGATCGACAGAGATCCTTCCCTTTGTTTAACATGAGTTCTTTCTTAGTGTCGATGAGATACCTTCCTCGAAACTCACGTCGAATTTGCTTCTCATTGACGATCTGACGTTTCACCTCGCTGGAACATTGTCTTCGCCTCTTGACTCGATGTCTTGGATGAACTTGCAAAGCAAGCTTGAAACTCTTGACGAGTTGATAACTCTGAACAAGTTTGAAACTCTATGAAAGGGTTGATTTAACCAAAATTAGTTTGTAAGCCCAGGATGAAGAAAGCTCCTGTTGTCGAAGAATGCTCTGAGCTTTTCAAGGATAAATGTCAATCTCCCTTAAAGATGATCTGCCAAAAGATCTCTTCTTTGCTGTAGAAAAGAGGATGAATTGGAGACCTCTTTCCTGATCTCTAGATCCGAAAATGCTCAAAGATTTAAAAGATCCAAACTAAGCTAATCTTTCGGCTATTTATAGGTGATTAAGGGTGTAACTGCACCTAAATTCGCTCATTTGTAGGGCTCATGGGATGTAACTGCCCCTTAAATCACTCTTGAGTGGAGTTGTGATCCCCTCAGATCATGAGAAATAGTTTTAAAACCGTTTAGCTCGCGTTTGAACGAGTAAAATGTAAGAATTGCATTCTAGGCACGAATTCTACATTCTGGACCTGGGACACAGAGTTGGGCTCTACATTTGAGCCTGAAAATGCAGTAATGAGCTCTACATTTTGATTCTGGAACACAACCATAAACTCTACATTTTGAGATTGGAACGCATCCATGAACTCTACATTTTGAGATTGGAACGCATCCACGAACTCTACATTTTGAGTCAGGAACACAGCCACGAACTATGTATTTTTGTTGTTAGGACACAGAGATGAACTCTGTATTTTGAGTCTAGAACGCAAAGGCGAACTCTACGTTTTGAGTGTGGAATGTAGCCTTGAACTCTGCGTTTTTGTTATTGGGATGCAGAGATGAACTTTGTGTTTTGAGTCTAGAACACAGAGGTGAACTCTGTGTTTTTGTTGTTGGGTCGTAGATTTAAACTCTGTGTTTTGAGTCCGAAACGCAGAGGCAAACTCTGCGTTTTGAGTCTGGAACGCAGCTATGAACTCTGCATTTTTGTTGTTGGGACACAAAGATGAACTCTTTATTTTGACTCTAGAACACAGAGACGAGCCTCAGGCCAGCTTGGTGAGCTTCAGGCTAAGTCCAATATTCAGGCGAAGTTCAGTCTTGCAAACGGACTTCAGAACATAACTTGCTGTGGAGAATATATCATAACTTTCTACCATAAGTCGGAATTGGACGAATTATATATAGAAATCGACAATCTCGATAAGACGGAGCAGACCAAACCTACCCTAAGGGTACAGTTTGCTCCTGTTTGTTTCACCAAACTCCTTACGGTTTGAGAGATATCTGTGTTTTGATTTGAAAATACCGTCAATTTGTAGTCTCTTTTGCTAGAGAAATGCAAAGATCGTCATCTTGTAACCTTCGTCTTGGCTCCTTAAAAATATAAGAGTCATCAAATTGTAACTCACGATGTTGATTATGAAGACTGTTGAGATAGAGCTTTGATCAATTTACGTGAAAGTTATCAAATTATAGTCTCCTGGAAGCTGTTAGATTATAACTTACATCATTGGTGTTTGATGGGGATCAGCTATTTGTAGTAATTTTTAGATAGCCTACAATGATATTAGTATGTTTTGCTTTGTATGTTTAGTCTACGCATAAATGTGCGTGCGTGCACAACGCATGTGTGTATACAAACACACATATGGCATGTATACACCTACACACACACATATATATATATATGTGTTTGTGTGTGTGTGTGTGTGTGTGTGTTTGTGTGTATATATGTGTGTCTATATATATAGACACACACATACAATATACACACACAAATACATATATACATATACATACATACATACATACTGTTATGGTGTTTTCAATCGCCAAATTGCGATCTCTTGTAAGCAATGGACAAGTATCTCACGTTATGGTCTAATTCAGTCAATTCGATGCTTGGGATAACCAGAGTCCCAATTTAGCTGACTCGCTGAGTCAATATTTCACTAAGTTGGCTCAAGAGGCGGTACTTGTTAGTCCTCTTATCAAAGACGACTCGCTACGAGTCTACTCGACTAGTTGACTAACTAACATCTCATGAGAGCTGGCTTGAAAGGCGGTACCTCTCGTTATCCCTCTGCACAAGACAAAAGGCGACTGTGATGCTTGAGCCCCCTATTGATAGCGTGTCAGCTTCACATTAAATGGTTGATAGGTGTCATCATTTCTCCATCTCCGGTACTATTTATGGTACATTAGACCATGTCGGCTCTGTACGCTGCCTATCCATTTCATTAAATGTCGAAGTGACCACGCCCTCTCCACAACCAACACCTGTAAAGTCGAAGCTAATTCACCCGCCAGCCCTGACTCAGCTGAAGAGACCAAAATACCCCTCTTTCATTGCTATAAAAGGAGAAACTATTCTTAACATAATGGTAAGCAATTTCTCTGCATTTTTCTCCATTCCACTGCACTCAAGAACTGCTACAGTTCGCCATATTTGCCTACCCAAGTACCTTACTAACTTGATCATCGAAGGAACAATGGGGGAATCAAACCCCACCCTCTTACGAGATGCTACACGTGCAGGGAAGAATAGCTCAACTCCAAACCAGATATTTAGAGAAGTTAGCGACCCCTAATCAACCTAGTTCCTATCAGTTTAACTATATTACATAACATCAACAGTTTGGCGTCCACCATGGGGCCTTCTCTTTTCTTCAAGAAAGCATGTTTGGTTCTGAGTATAGGGCTGATAAATCCATCCCTAGAGAACCACACCAGAGCTACATCACTCAAGCCCAGCTTGAAGAGACGGCTCAGAAGATCTCTTAATCCCTCCAACAGCAGCTCGCTACCTTCACTAGTGAGCTCCTCAGTAGGTTTTTATAACTGCTGAAAGCTACTTCCGTCATTCCTCCACCCTCAGGAGTCCTGCAGTTAGGGACGCATCCCCTTTAGAAGCTCTCCTCATGGTGCCATCAAGTAACAAAAGGATCACATCAAGAATGCAACCCCACCACTACACCAGTCAACTCGCCCAGCAGATCCTCATCGACGTCTCCTCCCTTACTCTGAATCTACCGATGAGAGCCCCGACCCTAGCCACCATAGAGAGCACGATGTGGGAGGGATGTCTAAGACTCTCCATCATTAGCATGCCTCTCTACCCCCCTCAGCCACTCTAGGGGCATTTGGATATGATCGAGTGTACAAACCAGTCGCCGAAGCTATTGGGGGGAACACCCCCCTTCTTGATGACCTCATGAATGCCCTATGTGAGAAGTTCAAGATGCCTCACGTGGAGAAGTACAAGGGAAAAGGAGACCTTGCCGAGCATGTCTAGAAATATTATGATATAATGAGCATGCTCCAGGCGTCAAAAGCTATCATTTGTCAGTGTTTCCCCATCACTTTGTAAGGGAGTGTCAAGCACTGGTGCAATGCCCTTGAGAAGAAGTCCATTAGCAACTTCCATCAACTCAGGCGAAAGTTTAACCACCACTTCTTGGCTCACACAAAACAGAAGTTGCCCCCTCACATGTTGATATAGATGAGGCAAGAACCTAGAGAGAGCCTTCAAGCCTACTTTAAGAGGTTCCAGGTGAAGATACTAGAGGTCAACGACCCAAGAAGTTTGGCTGCTATGTCTGCTCTTGTAGCTGGTCTGTAGAATAATGAACCGGTCGACTCATTGGCCAAGAAGTTAGTCGCCAATTATGAGCAATTGATGGCCAAAGCTCATCGGTATATGCACATGAAGGATGCACATGCTTATAAGGCGGCAACTAGGGCCACAGAAGCATCCACGGCCATAATCTTGGTAGCAGTACTAGCAACACCAGCATCGCCAACATTTGTGATAGTACCAGTAGTGACACCGATAACGGAGTCAGCTAGAGGCCCCCTAGCAAGGCAGGAGTGGCCGAGAGACCCCTAAAAGTTGACTCCCACTCCAACTAGTCTGACATGAGGGATTGACGGAGGCAGCCGGCGCCTAGACCCACTCTCACGATCTTCAACACCTCTCTCATAGAATCCCTCAACATGGTCCGGAAGGAGGGACACCTAAATGAGTCCCCTCCCAAGATGAGGTCGGACCCTCAAAGCGGAGGCACTTAGAAATATTGTCTCTACCAGGGAGATCATGGCTATCTTACTAATGACTATCAAATCCTACAGAGAGATATAAAGGACCTGATCCATAGAGGGTACTTGAAGATACTTATCTCCCAGAGAGATAGGAGGGAAGCCGTCGTAGCTAAGACCGACATGAGGTCTCATTCGTAATCACCTAATCCCCAACCACAACAGGGTAATCGATCCCTAGAGCCCAGCATAAGGGGGTCATCAACACGATCAGTGGCAGCCCCATAGCTAGAGGGTCGTCTAACAATGCTTGGAAGAGCTATGCTAAACAAGTGTAGCGGATCGATATGTGTGACAAGAACCCGAGAATGGAGGAACCCATCTCCTTCAGTAGCACCGACCTGAAGGGCGTTGAGACACCTCATGATAACCCCATCGTCATAACGGCTAGAATTAACGGTTTCCAGGTGAAGAGGATTATGATCGACAGAGGGAGCTTGGTGGACATCTTGTATATTGACGCCTTCAACCAGATGGGAATCAACAAATCTTGACTGCAGCCATGTAGGGGCCCCCTCATCGGATTCATCGAACACTCCCTCTTACCTGAAGGGATGATCACTCTCCCCCTGATGGTCAGAGAGTACCCCTGGCAGTCCACCGTCCAAGTCTAGGTCCTGGTGATGAATCTCAAGTCGGCACATAATGTCAACTAAGGCCGAGCCACCCTCCACCTCTTACGGGCCATCCCTTCAACCCATCACCAGATGCTAAAGTTTCGTACTCCTAATGAAGTCGAGGTCTCTAGGAGAAACCAACAAGAGGCCATGTGTTGTTCCTTGCTCTCGACTAAGGGGAAGGGTGCGCAAGAGACCCTGCCTATTGAGTGAAAGTACCCTAATGCCACTAGGAAAGAACCTTAGAGGGGGTGAATAGGGTTTATGCTAATCTAATCCAATTTAATAACAATTTAAAAACTTTACTAACAAATATATCCAAGCACAAGATATATAAAACTAAGGGTGATATAAACAAACAAGATAGTGGGAATATAAACAACAAGCAATAGACAAAGGTGATATAAGATATGAATACAAAAATAAGTGCGTCAATGCAATCACAAACAAACGATATGTTCACGGAGTTCGGTCCTCACGACCTACGTCTCCGCTCCTCACCTCGAGGAGATCTCTACTATCACAACCGGGTTTTCTACACTCACCCGAATAATGTTTACACCTCACACTCGATTTTCTAGTCACCAAAAATTTTATAATCTCACACTCTTGCAATCACACTCACTATCACCTCAAGTGTTGGTCTCTAGCCCGTGTCTCCCTCAAGTGTTAGGAAATACAACATACCTCTAGGCATTACCATCTACCCCACTCTTCTTGGGATGACCCCATCTCTTACCACACACTCCTCTCGGTGTACAAGTGTATTACAAAGTGTATCTCACAATTAAGCTCACAAATCAAATGATTGTTCTCTTAAACAAGGTGAGAACTCAATTAAGCACAACTCAAAGTTACAATCTCTCACAACCCTAATATACTATGTATGTAAATACTAAAAGCTCAAGTGGGTGTGTGTAAAAATGAGATTCAATAAATCAAAATCAAACTAAACTCAATACATACTCTAGCTTAGAAAAATGATAATCAAACAATTATATATAAATGCAAAGCTAGATTGAGTTTAGAAAACTTCTCTAATAAATGACAAGAGGGAGAGAGAGAGAGTTGAAGTTCAAATAGCAAGGATGATCTTCGCTAGCTCTTGTGAAATTCTCTTCACAAACCAAAACTCTAAAATGCTTAAAAGCTTCTTAAACAAACTTAAACAAACTTTTAAACCCTTGTTAAACTTTTTTAAACCATTCTCTTGAGTAAATAAAACTGAGGATATTTGGGGTTATTTATTAGAACCCCAAAGGCAAGAGAAAATAAGGCAAAAATACCAAAAACCCAAAACAGGACAAGGCTGAAAAAACTAGCCGTTACAACATCAGTCGACTGACGGCTTTCATCAGTCGACTGATGAGCTGACCGCTAGAGACATTTTCCAGCTCATCAGTCGATTGATGACCTTTATCAGTCGACTGATGGATCATCAGTAGATTAGTCAGTCGATCAAAACAAAATAGAGATTTTTTGTTATTCCAGTTGATTTCTTCAGTCGACTGATAACACTGTATCAGCCTGATATGAATAGTAAAACTAATTTTTAAAGTGCTTTTAAAAATAGTAAATAAATTCAAAAAAATATAAAACTTTGGAAAATAATTGTAAACATGATAATACACATGTTACAAAAACTGGTTTTCAAAAAGCACCTCCCAAATGAGAAATCTCTTCATTTTACTAAATAGTCCAAAATATGAAAATGAAAACATACTTGTTTTGACATTTTGACTACATCATGTTTTAAAACTTCATAAACTGATTTTATAGACTTAATAGAAGATATATATTATGATTGTTAAGTCTATAAACTAGAATGCACTATTTTCACATATAATCATGAAAAATATATATATGTATATGTGTTGTTCATTTTCATGTATATGTGGCAAAACACATTGTTTATCAAAACCAAACATAGTAACTATGAAACATGTATGTCTATATATAAAAAAGTATTTTTTCATATTTAAACTAGAAACCCATAAAACCAAAACTTGTGTATATATATATACGAAGAAACCAATAAAATGTGTGTGTATATAATTATGCTTAAAGTACCAACACACATGATATAAACCTAAACTAATTTACCCAAGCTAGAAGGTCTTTAATATAGCTCCACTTGGTAAACTGTGCGGATGAAGCTTGAACTTAGACCTTAAACTTGAATTGTATTGCTTCACTTTACAATTTCGCCAACCTCCATTAGATATGGTCGTGATACTCGATTCCATCCATCCTCTAATATATTATTTGTCTATAATAAATAGAAAACACAAATATTAGACAAACAATATTAGAAGTAAATTATTTATAAATCATCATTAAACCAAAAGGACCCAACATTGAGAAGGTCTACGTCCAGATGGAGAAAGAAACGGAACGACAGAGGATGACTCTGGTAGAAGAACTCTTGGAGATACCATTGACCGAGAAGGAAAGAGATGGTCAAGATCAGGTCTAGCCTCACAGAGCCCCTGTAGGGAACATTGATTGTGTTCCTACAGGCGAATGATGATGTGTTCCCTAGGGACCTAAAGATATGCCAAGGATCCCCTGTGAAGTGATAAGCCACGAGCTGATGATCGATCAGTATACCAAGCTAGTTCGACAAAGAAGAAACATCTCGGCCCTGAGAGACAAAAGATGGCCGCTGATGAAGTTGATCGGTTCCTTAGAGCTAGTTTCATTCTGAAAATTCAGTACCCAGAATGGCTATTCAACATGGTATTCATGAAGAAGGATCTCAACAAATGGAGGATGTGTGTGCACTTCACCAACCTCAACAAGGCATGTCCTAAAGATAGTTATCCCCTACCTCGGATCGATCAACTGGTCGATGAGAGCGCGGGACATGAGCTACCCAGCTTCATGGACTCCTTCTCTGACTACAACTAAATCTTCATGGTAGGGCATGACTAGGAGAAGACCTCCTTCATCACCAACCAGGGTACCTATTGCTACAAGATGATGTCGTTCGGTCTTAAGAATGCTGGGGCCACATACCAGAGGCTTGTTAATAAGATCTTCAAGCCTAGATCAGTCGTAATTTGGAGGCCCATGTGGATGATCTCCTAGTGAAGTCAAAGCAAGCATAGATCCACATATCAGACTTGGATGAGACATTCTCTGTTCTCTGGCACTACCATAAGAAACTCAACCTAGCCATGTGCACCTTTAGGGTACAATCAGGAAAGTTCCTTGGGTTCTTGATCACCTAGAGAGGCATTAAGATCAACCCATAGAAGATAGCTGCCATAGAGCTACTACCTGAACCCCGCACCTTGAAGGATTTCTAGAAGCTAAAGGGGAAGATAGTGGCGGTGGGTCGTTTCCTCTCCAAATTTGCCGAGAGGAGCCTCCCATTCTTCAAGTCACTGAGGGGAAGCAAGAAGTTGAAGGATAACATTAGTTGGACAGCTGAATGTAGTGCAACCTTTCAAGACCTCAAAGTCTACTAAGCACCAAACCACTGCTGAGCCAGCCCACAAGAGGGGAGGCTTTGTACCTATATTTGGCCATCTTCCCCGAAGCCATCAGCTCCGTTCTAATTTGAGAAGAAGAGAACATCCAGAACCCCATGTACGATGTTAGTCGAATCCTAAAAGTGGGCAAGCTCAACTACTCCCTTATAGAGAAGGCTACCTTTATCCTCAGCACCACTATGAGGAGACTCCGTCCCTACTTCCAAGCCCATTCTATAATTGTGCGGTCAAGTTTTCCCCTAAAGAAAACACTTAGTAGTCCCACAACCTCTTGGAGGATGGTCGATTGGTCAGTCGACCTCAACGAACATGATGCATAGTTCGATCCAAGGACAACAATCGAAGCTCAAGCACTGGCCGACTTCCTCATTGATTCGACTTCACCAGATATCGAGTCGGATGCACCCTCGCCACCTACTCGGCAAGAGCCTCCAACGCCTCCAGTAGTCCAAGAATCAGCCTTTCAGACCCATCGCTCCCTAGAATATGATTCGCCTAAAATTGGCTCTTAGTAGTTATTGAAGATGGGCGGGTCCTCTGGAGAAGCCGGTAGTAGGGCAAAAGTGGTCCTTCGCAGCCCAGATAGGTCCATGCATGAGTACTCCATCACTTTTTGTTTCTCAGCCTCGAATAATGAAGTCGAGTATGAAGCTCTCCTGGCTAGTCTCCAAGCAGCCCTGGCACTGAAGGCCAAGCGCCTCTACATATTGGCTGACTCCTACCATGTCACCCATCAAGTGAATGGGCAATACGTGGCAAAAGATCCAAGAATGGTCTTGTACCTGAAAGCGACTAAGGAGCTATTAGCTAACATCGAGGACCTCAAGATAGCCTAAGTTCCCCGTGCCCTCAACGCTCGGACTGATGCCCTCTCCAAGCTCAAATTAGCAAGTTTAGGGAGCAACTCAGGGCCCATCTACACTGACACCCTCGAGCATCCCAGTGTCTCAAAGCCCCCAGAGATGGTTATGCAAATCGAGACGCTCATGGTACCCTATTGGATGGACCCCATCATCCTTTAACTAACATAGGGCGCCCTACTAGAAAATGTTGTCGAAGCTAAGAGTCTACAAAGGAACACCCGCCGCTATCTCATGTCAACGAACAACTCTATTGGATGTCGCATTCCAGCAGCGGTATAGGGACCTATCTCTGGTGCATTCAGCCATCACAAGCCAGCTATGTTCTTAGGGAGATCCATGAGAAAACATGTGGAAACCACCTTAGGGCCAGAATTCTCACGCAGAAAGTCATTCACCAAGGGTATTACTAGCTGACCATCCTGGCCGAGTCTATGTGGCTCGTCTCCCTATGCAAGAAGTGTTAGTTCTACTCATCCATCCTAAGAGCAACAACCATTAAGCTCACCCTAATTTTGAGTCCTATCCTATTTGCTTAGTAGGGGTTGGATTTGTTTAGTCCTCTCCCCATAGCTTATGGGCAGCAAAAGTTTTTTATCGTGGCAATTGACTACTTCACCAAATGGATCGAAGCTGAGCCCTTAGCTAAGATAGGTGTAAGTAACATCACAAATTTTGTTTGGAAGTCTATCGTCTACCATTTCGGTGTGCCCCTCTCCTTGGTAACAGATAATGACACCTAATTCGATGACGAAGGCTTCCGAAGCTTTTGTGAAGAATACAACATCCGCCTTAAGTTCTCCTCAGTTGCCTACCCTAAATGCAATGGACTAGTGGAAGCCACTAACAAATACATTCTCCAAGCTTTAAAGAAGAATACGGAGGATGCCGCTGGAAATTGGGTCGATAAGTTGCTAAGTATCCTGTCGCATGACTCACAAGAATTCAACCAGGGAAACCCCCTTCAAGCTAGCCTATGGAGCCGAGACGGTCACACTAGTGGATGTTGGCATGCTTATCATCTGACTGTAACTCTTCGATGAAGACCTGAATTAGAAGGGCTTCGGGTCAGATTTGACCTCCTAGATGAAGTCCGAGAAAAAAGCACTTTGGTCCCAGGTCATCAATCAGTGACGGATCACCCGGTACTACAACAACAAGGTCGGACCCAAGAGATTCAGCATCGGTGACCTCATCCTTCACAAAGCCACTTTGTACAAATATACTAGACGAGGCAAGTTGGCCCCTAACTAGGAGGGGCCTTACACAGTTCTGGAGGAGTTGCGAGCAGGTACTTATCGGCTAAGAGCCCTAGATGGAAGGATCATGTCGCACTCCTGGAATATTAAAAATCTTAGAAAATACTTTTAGTAATCTTGTACAAAATTTCATTCATTATAAAAAGAAAACTCTTTGAATCTGACTCTTGTGTAGTACTCTCGTAGTGCTAAATCTATATAGGAATCCTAAGCCCTTGATGCCTACTCAAAATAAACCCAAGGCACACTAGCCATGCGGCCTTCATTTAAGTCTTAGGCACCCAACCTCCGGGTTATCATTTGCTAAAATAACCTAGGCATCTTCATCAAGTCCTAGGCACCCAACCTTTGAGTTATCATTTGCTGACAAGACCTAGGCGTCCTCATTAAGTCCTAGGCACCCAACCTCTGGGTTATCATTTTTTGAAAAGATCTAGGCATCCTCATTAAGTCCTAAGCACCTAACCTCTGGGTTGTCATTTACTGAAAAGACCTAGGTGTCCTTATTAAGTCCTAGGCATCCAACCTCTGGGTTGTCATTTGTCAAAAAAACCAAGGCATCCTCATTAAGTCATATGCACTCCAACCTTTTGGTCGTCCTCAACAAAAGGGCCAAGACATCTCACCAAACAACCAAAGAAATAGCAGATGAGCTGATCACTCTCCCCATCAATACTCAGGTCGTCCTAACATAAGCGGCTCGCGACAACTAACTGTTCTCATTTCACTCGAACCCAGCCCAAGATGACTCCAAGTGAAAGAGGCTAACTGTTATGGTGTTTTCTATCACCAAATTGTGATATCTTGTTAACAACATATAGGTATCCTACATTATGTCTAATTAAGTCGACTCGATGCTTGGAACAACCGAAGTCCCGATTTAGTTAGCTCGTTGGGTCGGCTGGAGAGGCGGTACTTGTTGGTCTATTCATCAAAGATGACTAGCCACAAGTCTACTGGACTAGTTGGCTAGCTTACATCTCACGAGAGCCAGCTCGAAAGGCAGTACCTCTCTACACCCCTCCGCATAAGACAAAAGGTGACTGTAACCCTCGAGCCCCCTACTGATAGCGTGTCAGCATCATATTAAATGCTTGACATGCACCATCACTTCTCTGTCTCCAGCACTACTTATGGCACATCGGACCACATTGGCTCCGCACGCCACCTATCCAATCTCATTAAATGCCAAAGTGACGATGTCCTCTTTGTAGTTGACACCTGTAAAGTCGAAGATAACTCGGCCGCCAGCCCTAACTTAGCCGAAGAGACCAAAATTTCCCTCCTTCACTGCCATAAAAGGAGAAACTATTCTCAACACAAGGGTAAGTAATTTCTCTGCATTTTCTCCATTCCACTGCACTCAAGAACTGCTATAGTTCACCATTTTCCCCCACTCAAGTACCTTGCTAACTTGATCATTAGAGGAACAATGGAAAATCAGACCCCGCCCTCTTACGAGTTGCTACACGTGTAGGGAAGAACAGTTCAACTCCAAACTAGATATTCGAAAAAGTTAGTGGCCCTTATCAACTCAGTTTCTATCAGTTTTACTGTGATTACATAACATCATAACACACACACACACACACACACACACACACACACACACACACACACACACAC
>BQKN01001070.1:16412-137641 GCA_022839385.1 Asparagus kiusianus | reverse complement strand
ACTCTAATGATTTAGGATTGGGAACTAGTTCACTGAAGGACCAATTTGTACACATTTAGGATCCACCCATTTAATTGGGGAGACCCTATCATTTACTAACATATTCCCACTCACACACACGAGTGGGTCTCTCTATTGCTATCTGAGCCGCCTCCTTATGTCATTAGCTCTCCTGAGTCAATATCTCCCTAAGATTCTCCTTCATTATCAATAGTATGTCTATATATCATTAGTGCAGTGTGACAAGTGAGAACTTGCAAGCAGGTAGTGTTGCAGCTAGATATATTAGGACAGACACAAGGATCTTTCTAAAAATAAAAATACACAAATAAAAAGTGCAAGCATGTTGTACCTCGTACCCTAAATCTGACCAACCATGTCTACTCAAATAACTTTGATCCCTCGAAGAAGTATACAAGAACACCTGGGTCTGTCCTAGATTCATCACACTCATACATGCTGTCTCCGGCATAAGTAAGAGTTGGCCTTGTGATGCAATCAGGAGACAAGTCAATTGATCTTCCTCTAGCCCTGAATAGTTGGACATGTTAATCACCTGCTTTCCTATAACTGCTCCATATGTACTGTATTGTTTCGTTGCAACAATAAATAGTAGCTAAAGTAGTGAATGTTCATAGCAGCCTTCCCAGATAGCCCAATGTCTCACTAGGGAGGGAAAGAAAGTTAAATAATAGAAAGGAAACCTAGGGTAGGAGAGGGAAAAGATAAATGTTATTTGAGAGTTTACTATAAGAGAAACAGAAGTAAACTTAATTCACCTTATTTAGTAGTTCTAATAAAGGGGAGGGAAGTGAAGTGAATATATATAAAGTTACATAAATATTCTTAGATGTTATTAAGGTATTTTGTTAACTAATAAATTATAAGGGACTGTCTCTCAGTGTTGCATATTTACACTCATTTCCTTTACTCCCTCTACCGCCCAGTTTGTGGAGAGGGGGAGTCTTACCAAATTTCACCTTCCCTTCCATATTTTAACCCCTTAGAAAAACTCCCAACAAAGGTTTTATAAAATTTCACCTTCTCTTCCATCATCTAGCTCCTATCAAAACACATTATAAGGGTACAATGACAGCCCTCCACGACTGGTGTTTGTATATAAAGGCTCATACAGTGAGTAGGCATGGATCCATCCCTTGACCTCCTTATATTTGGTCTAAGATTACGTCGGATGGCAACATGCTATAGTATTACTTCTCTCTTCCTAATAACATACATCATTAAATGAATATCATACATACCCAAGTTCCATCCCCCTATGATGAACTTGTCCGCACATACCGCCCCGCGATATGCATACGATTTCTTAACAAGCCCGCACCTCGTGCTCTAAGTCATACCCCTAGTTTAGCTAATTGTAAATAGGTAAAGTGGACATGGGTTTCCACTTCTGCCGCTTCAACATATAAATATATAACAACCTCATCCTGAGTAGTTGGGGTGACCAATAAAGTGCTCCCACTATCGCTATGCTTGATATTGTAATAGTGGTGTCGTTGCTCAAAGCGATATAACACTCAGCACTCGGTCTTAGCTTTGACAATTGCCACAAGTTCAAAGGAGATCTCTTGTGTGATAAGAGCTCCTACATGCTGATGCAACTTTCTAATGGTGTACCCAGTGCCTTTTGTGTAGCCTATACACTTCATATATAAATATGTTGTATGCCAAAATAATCAAGCAAATGTAAGACAGAAGTAACCTAAGGCCATCATCTGTAATAGCCCACGTGTATGAGGTCTCAACCAACATAAAACTTAAGGCTCAAGTGTGCTGCAACAACCACTCCTCGGCTATACAGCTAGTAAATGAACGAATTAAATCGAATAGAAAGATGTTCACATTTAAGTTTGCATAAAAGTATTGAATTTAAACCCAAACTCGAATATCCATGTCTAGAATTTTTTTGAATTCAGGCTCAAATATTTTAGTATTTGATAAATATTCATAAATATTATAAATATTTATTGAATGTCAAAGTATATTCATTCAGCTAAAGAATTTAGTCTTTAATAATATTTAAATTTTTATATAAAAGTTATTTATTTATAGTTATGATGTATATATATTTAATTTGAATATTTTATTTCAAAACTGATTTAAGATTCTTTACCTCTCTCAAAATTAGTATATAGAAATTAAATAGAAAATATAAATAGGTTAAAATATGAAATCATATTTGCAATTATATAAATTATAGGCGATCAAATTGTAAATGAATATTTGAAAAAAACAAATAAATTAAATATGCATCTGGTTGAATTCTATTCATTAATAAACTTGAACACTAAATATTAATTCTTTAATGTTAAATAAACTACGATATTGAATATGACCAAATAGTTACTTTAACAATTAATAAACTATTTGTTAATTATTTGGTTTATTTCGTCTCTACTCAGCTATTCCCTTTATCAGTAGATCCCCGATCAAATAACTAGTAAGGATACACTTAGCATACTCTCCTCCTTCACTTTAGTTCTTAATGAAGTAGTACCTAATCTGGATTTTATTCGATTTCTAAACTAATTTAGGTATATCGAATAGCTAACAATCTATATGTTATCACGATAGAAAATATATCAAGCTATACATGTCGCGCTATTGTCATATTTTCAAGAATTTTTACAATTAGACTACATCTAATACTACTATATATATCACCATATATTATGCTACAAGTGGAAAGTGTTATACATTATTGCTTCTTACTACTCTAAGAAATGACCCAATCATTCAGTAAGAGAACCAAACAAGACATTGATGTTAGCTCATCTAGATTGTCAACCTAGTTGACATCTAAATATCTCTATAGGTAAGACTCTGTTCTGTCATAGCATAATATATAAAGTGTAGCCTTAATTAATAATATGAGGTTCCTTTTGACACGTCCTAGTGAAACATACAAAGAACTAACCAATGTCTACTTATCAGTCTAATTGCAAAGGATCTACTAGTTATTGTATATATACAATACTATCAACAACACTCCTCAAAGGGATTCTTAGAATTAGATTTTTTTTGTTGCTTTCATATTGGGATGTTGCTTAACACTTAGATCTTGACTCTTTGCAGTTGAAGTTCCAATAGTGTTCATGCTACACTAGTCATCAATATGCCACTGGTATATGATGACAGATCTTAAAGTTCTATCAACTTAGTGTAGTTGGGCCTAACCATCTTGATCGATCATTTAAAAACTATGAACCAACATGGCCAAATTAGGATCAAAAACACTACACACACAAAAATTATTTAAAGCCATAAGTAGGATTCTTTAACTTGTACACTATGTGCACAAGTCAGTCGGCTATGAAATGTTTAGGTTGATCCATATAGATCACTTTTTCTAATCCTATATAAGTAAAAGCTATCTCAATTTTCATCTAGACTAGTTCAAGATCCATTTATGCTACAAGAGTCAATATCATGCAAATAGAGCCAATTCTCACCATTAGAGAAAACATCACCTTCAGTAGTCCACTCTGCTACTTGGGTATACTCTTTCACCATCAAGCTTCCCCTCCTACTTGACCTTGAAAACTATTTGTTTTTAGTGGCCTTGCATTTTATTGGAAGATTAACCAAGTCCTAGACTTGATTCTTCGTCATGAACTCAAGCTCTTCATCCATCGTTGCCCATTCTTTTGTTGTAGATCCAAAAATAGTGTCCTCACTTGACTTGGGTATTTTAGGTCTTTGAAATTAATACCAAAAATAAAAATTACAGTCCTAAGTGTTATTGTCAATTAGCTAACAATGGGTTTTAGAGTGTACTATGTGGGGTGTTAGGTTCCTCAAGCTTCTTCGACAACTAATTCTTAAATAAAAAGTCTCGTCCTACACATGAAGAGCACGTAAGAGGTCGGAGTTAGGATCTCTGGTGGTTCCTCTAATAGTTCAAGTTAGTTTAGAGCTTGAGTGAGGAAGAAGAGTTCAGACGTATAAGGGTTTTCTTTGGCAGAAATTTCTTACCCTAAGCAGTAGAAAACACCTTCCTTTTATAGTAGATAGGGCAGATGAGTCATTTTGGCCGAGTCAAAGTACGCAGCTCCTTTGGAGTTTACTTTACAGGTGTTAGTTGTAGAGGGGGATGAGTCACCCAGGTATTTAATACGAGAGTGATAGAATGTGCATAGTGCTGACGAGGTTCAATAAGTCATAAAGAATTTCGGGGCTGGAGAAATAATAACTTTGATCATGCATTTAATGTGATGGTAATTGACTATTTGCTAGAGGTTTGAGGATACACCGCCTTTTGACTCATCTCACTAGAGGCTAACAAATACCGCCTATATAGTTGGCCTCACAAGTTGTAGGCTTGTAAGGGCTGAGTGCCGAGACGGAAGGGGTCGAATGGATATATAGGTTGAGTGAGGATACTTCTCATCTAGATCTTCTGGGTAGGTTGACAAGTATTGTCTTTTAGTTGGCCTCGCATGTTTTTGGTCTGGAAGGGCTGAGTGCCAAGGTCGCTTAAGTCTTCCTTCTTCGAATATAGCTAATTAGGCATAGGGTGGGAGATGTGTCGGCTCCTCATTTAGGGATTAACACTTAACTATTTGCATGATATAACACTATCCACATTCATTCGAACTTGACTGGCTGAGTTTGAGTGAAATTTAAACAGCTGATGGCTGGCGATACCTAAGGTGCATTTATGAGGAAAATGACGGGTCACTGTTGATGTGATACTCTAATATAATTAGAGATCATGCACCATTGTTGCCTCGTTTCCTGAACGTAAATGGCATTTCAATTGAAGGATAGCACTTTAGTTCCTGTGCGATCTGTTTGACTTTCGAGGTTGATCTCAGCCATTCGTCTTCAATCGAGTCGACCATTCTAATCTCGACTCGTATCCATCTATGAGCCTATATATATATATATATATATGCACCATTGTTGTTTTGTTTACAAACTCTCTAAACTCTAAACCCCGAACCCAGGATCTCTCCATCGAGTGAATGGACATTCTGCTCGAAGATTTATGCAGTGGAGCTCAAGGCCTACTATGACCATTGTGATCTCCCTAGAACATTCACTTTGTCGGTGTCGGAGAGGGCTCATGCTGTGTATGATCACGGTGG
This sequence comes from Asparagus kiusianus, assembly GCA_022839385.1. Classification (NCBI taxonomy): domain Eukaryota; kingdom Viridiplantae; phylum Streptophyta; class Magnoliopsida; order Asparagales; family Asparagaceae; genus Asparagus; species Asparagus kiusianus. Next base: position 132,530 of record BQKN01001070.1, on the reverse strand, counting down.
TGTGATGACCCTGATCTACTTGAAGCACTTGGATTATGGACTCTGACTGCCACTCTACCCCTTCCTCTGTCATGTCTTCGAGGCTTTAGAGGTGTCTCCCTCATATATCAAGCTAAACTCCATCACCACATTGGTAGGGTTCACGGTGATCTGTCATTGGTTAGAGTCAACCCGAGCCTGCGCATACTCGGCCACCTCCTTAATGTTGAAACTAGGAAGAAGGAGAGGCATTACTACTTCTAAAACTTGGGTGGCTTCAAAGTCATCTCAAACGTTTCCTAGTCAAACAAAGACTAGAAGGAGAAGTTCAGGTGTCTCCCTAGTCTAGGAATCTGGCCATCATCTCCCTGCTCTTGCTCCAGACGTTCTTCCATCCGCACAAATCGAGATGGCTGAGGTTGTCATGGTCCTTAATGAAGATTCTCATGTTCAGCTTGAGGGGGGAGATATAGGGGCGCACAAGCCAACTAAGGCCGAGGCTCGAGGAGAGGAGAAGATGGCCTAGCTCCCCTATTTGAGTCAGCCCATCAGTAGCAAGAGCCGACTGAGGAGTCGGTAGCAGCTGAGGCACCTCTAGCTCCAAAGGGTGGCTTCGAACCGAATGCGTGGGAGGAGAGCTAATGATGATGATGATGGAGTTATCTAGGGAAGGCTCTCGATATAACATTGAGTCTTCTAAGGAGTTCAAATTCAGTCCTAGACGACATCTCAATAGAAGAGGGTCTGCCTTGGAGTCGCGGATTGCCTAATCTCGGGCTCTGGAGAAGTTTTGCTCTAGATAGTTGGGCTAGCTATCCTAGGGATGACCAATATGATGAGGTAGGGTCTGCCCCTAGTCAACTCGTTAGTCAAATCCTGTTGCTACTGCTTCTCCTCGGCTGACTTCAGCTCCCGCGTTGAGTGCTGAGATTCCTAGTCCCTCTCCTGATCCGAGTCGAGTTCCTTGAGAGCTCTATGTATCTTTTTTGTGTTTTCTTGGCACTTTCTTGATGTAAATATTGTTGTATATATTTTGATATATGAATAAAAATATGTACTTTTGTCTACTTGATTTGTGCACTTTTTTTTTCTTGTCCTCATTTTTAGTTTACCTCCTTTTGAGTTTTGTTACTGAGATGAGTCGGCTTTATGTTTTGATTGTACTTGAGCATACCAAGGTCTTCAAGTTAATTGAGTCGATGGTATGCCTTGGTTTTATCCCAAATGGGTACCAAGGTCTTTTTAGTTGGAGTCGACCGTGTTAGGGATGACTCAGCTTCGTGCCTTGGTTTTACTCATAATGACACTAAGGTCTTTAGGTATGTGCCTTGGGCTTACTCATGAGAATGAGACCAAGGTCTTAGAGTCGTTGACGCACCTTGGTTTTATCCCGAATGTGTACCAAGGTTTTTCGAGTTAGAGTTGACCGCATTAGGGATGACTCGGCTTTATGCCTTGAAATTACTTGTAACGACACCAAGGTCTTTAGGTACGTACCTTAGGCTTATACATGGAAATGAGGCTAAGGCCTTAGAGTTGATAGTGTGCCTTGATTTTATCCTGAATGGGTAGCAAGGTCTTTTGAGTTAGAGTCGATCGCGTTAGAGACGACTTGGCTTCGTGCCTTGGTTTTATTCATAATGCCACCAAGGTCTTTAGGTACCTACCTTATTCATAGGAATGAGGCCAAGGTCTTTGAGCTAATGGTGCACCATGGTTTTATCCTGAATGGGTACCAAGGTCTTTGGGGTTAGAGTTAACTGTTCTAAGGATGACTCGGCTTTGTACCTTAGTTTTACTCGTAATGATACAAAGGTCTTTTGAGTTAGAGTTGACCGCATTAGGGACGACTCGACTTTGGGCATCTTCAAAGATTTATAGACACTAAAAAGCATAGCATAATAAAATTGTTAAAAATCAAAAGATTTTATATCACATGTGAGTCTTACAATCAAAATTATTGAAAGTATTTCTTAAGATGCTCTATGTTCCAAGGATGCTGTAAGATTCTTTCATTGAAGCTTCTCACTCGATAAGTGTCGAGACGTACTTCCTTGATGACAGTATACGTTCTTTCCTAATTAGTGGCCAACTTGCAATGCTTGGTGTCTCTATTGCAAATGGCTCTTTGAAGAACAAGATCACCAACATTGAATCTCTAGGGAAGGACCTCACTGTTGTATTGTTGGGCGATGCACTATTGATTGATGACTTGCATTTGGAAAGATTTCTCTCGAACTTCATCAATAAGGTCGAGTCTGACTCAAAGCCTTGTGGAATTCAAATCTTTGTCGAAGTGCTACAGTCTGATTGTTAGCATGCCGACTTCTACTGGGGTGACCGTCTTTGCTCCATAAGCTAGCTTGAAGGGAGTTTCTCTTATGGAACTTTTATGAGTGGTACAAGAAGATCGTAGAATTCCTAGTAGCTCTTCGACTCAGTTCCCAACCGTCTTGTCCACCTTCTTCTTCAAAGCTTTAAGTATGTATTTATTGGCGGCTTCTGCAAGTCCATTGCATTTTGGGTGTGCCACTAAGGCGAACTTGAGCCGTATCTTCCATTCTTCACAAAAACTTCAAAAGCATGTGCTATTGAATTGAGTGTCATTACTAGTGATGAAAGAGATGGAAATGCCAAATTTATAGACAATTGATTTTCAAACATAATGGGTGATATTGCTCTCACTGGTTTTAGCCAGTTGCTCGACTTCTATCCATTTTTTGACATAGTCAATTGCAATAATCAAGAAGTTCTATTGCCCAGAGGCTATTGTGAGAGGCCCCAATAAATAAAATTACTATTGAGCAAATGGAATCGGTCTCATAATACGGGTAAGTTCAATAGTTGAACCTCGTGGCACTTTTGAGAAGAATTAACAAGTCATACATCCAGAGATGAGTCTTTTGGACTCATCTACGATCGTGGGGCCAATAGTATTCTTAGCAGATCACATTTTGAGCAAGAGCTCCAGCTCCTGGATGACTTTCGCAAGTCCATTCATGGATTTCTCTCAAAACATAACTGGCCTCTGCTGGGTGAAGACATCGGAGATATGACCCCACATTACTACTGGAGTATGACATTCGATAAAGTTAGTTATCCAGCATAAGATATCTTTGAGCATTCCTTTGTAAACTCCTACCTTCAGTACCACACTCTGGTGAGGTCCCATGTTAGTTACTGAATGAGTGGATCCATCCAATAAGGTTCTGTAGAAGTCTTAGTCGGCATGATTGGTCTGAAGTTTCCATGATGCTAGGGTACTTGAGGGTGTTCATGTACACAGGTCTTGAATTATTCCTTGAGCTGGATGACCTAGCCTGAGCATTGAGGATGTAGGGGACTTGGACGATCCGGAAGTCTTTGAAGTTACTCAAGAGCTCTTTGACCGCCTTTAGGTATAAAATTATTCTTGAATCTTTGGCCACATAGTCTCCCCTTACTTGGTAGACAACAAGTTGGGAGTCGGCAAAGATGTAGATAAGCTCAGCCTTCACTTCTAAGGTGGCTCAAAGTCCTGCCAAGAGGGCTTCATATTTACCCTAGTTGTTTAAGCCAGACAAGTCAAAAGCAATGGAGTGTTCATATGTGGACCCGTCAAAGCTACACACTCCTGCTCCACTACCTCCTTCTCTAGAGGATATGTCCACCTTTAGTAACTATTATAAGGTGAACTCAGGTAGGTCATGTTTGAGAATGCAACTCTTTCGAGAACTAGGCATCTTGGCTATCTTGGACATCGAAGGCTTTGGTAGGGGACCAGTATGAGCGGAGATGTTTTGTCGTCCACTATGATCAACTCTATTAAGAAGTCAGCCAAGGCTTGGGATTTTATAGTTATCCTAGGCTCAAATTGCACATCATACTCACTGAGATCAATTGACCAGTTGATCATCCTCATTGAAGTGCTAGGACTACCAAGAGCTTTTCTTCAAGGCAAGTTTGTCCGCACCATCGTGGTATGTGCCTGAAAGTAGGGGCAAAGCCTCCTAGCTATAATAATAAGTATAAAAGAGGCTTTCTCAATGAGGGTGTAGTTTAGTTCGGCTGCCTTCAAGATTCCGTTGACATAGTATACCGACCTCTATGCATTATCCTCCTTTTGGATCAAGACAAAGCTAATGGTTTTCGAGGAGATGACCAAGTAGAGATATAGGGTCTCCCCTTTTCTTGGTTAACTCAACAGTGGCTTGGTACTCAAATATCTTTTGAGGTCCCTAAAGGCTTTACTGTAGTCAGCCATCTAGCCCATACCTTCCTTTAGCTCCTTGCTCACTCTCAAAGTTTTAAAGAATGGGAGGCTTCTCTTAGTAGAGAGAGAGGAAGCGGCTTAACACTGCTATCTTTCCATTCAGACTCTGGACATCCTTCAATGTATGAGGTTCATATAGCTACTCTATGGTGGCTATCTTCTCTGAGTTAATTTTATGCCTCGCTGGGTAATCATAAACCTGAGGAACTTGCCTGATTGCACTCCAAAAGCATTTTTGGTTGGGTTGAGCTTCATGCGGTAGTGCCGGAGGAAAAAGAAGATCTCTTCAAGATCCGACACGTGAAACGATAGCTGCTTTGACTTCTCAAGGATGTTGTCTACATAAGCTTACACATTGCAGCCGATCTGGCACTTGAAAATCCAGTTGAACAATCTCTGGTAGGTGGTCCCTACATTCTTAAGACCGAAAGGCATCACTTTGTAGCAATAGGTTCCCTGATTTATAGTTAATGAGGTCTTCTCTTGATCATGCTCCTCCATAAGGATCTGGTTGTAGCCAGAGAACGCATCAATAAAACTGAGTGGTTCATCACTCGCACTCTCGTCTACTAGTTGATCAATCCTTGGAAAGGGGTAGTCATCCTTTAGGCAAGCTTTGTTCAAATCTGTGAAGTCCACGCACATCCTCCACTTGTCAAGGAACTTCTTCACCAACACTATATTAGATAGTCAATCTAGGTACTGCACTTCTCTAATGAAGCCGACTTTGATTAGTCGGTCGACTTTATTAGTAGTCGCCTTCTATCTCTCAGGGTTGAAATACCTCTTCTTTTGTCAAACTGGCTTGTTGTGTCAGTCGACTGAGAACTCATGGCTTGCTACTTCAGGGGAAATTCTAGGCATGTCTTTGAGTCCCTAAGCAAATACACCTACGTTCTCGTGTAGGAATCTAGTTATAGCTCCTCATTGAGGTTTAACAAGGCTTGACCCAATCTTGACCTTCTTCAACTCACCTAGGTCGATTGGTACTTCTTAGAGCTCTTCTACCGGAGATATCCGCTCCCGTTCTAACATTTTCTCCATCTGGAGACGCGTCTTCTCAATTGGTAAGGTCTACAGTACTCATTTTTCTTTCATCGAGAGTAGATAGCAAGATCTGGTCTCTTGTTGGTTACTCCTGACAATCTCGACTCCTTTCAAAGCCGAGAACTTTACCATCTAGTGGCAGCTAGATGGGACCGCCCGTCGAATGTTAAGAGAAGTTCTTCCAAAAATGACGTTGTAGGCTGACTTTATGTTCATTACCAAAAGTAGGTCTGGACAAAGAAATTGGTGAGGGTATTCGCCGACCATTAGGGGAGAGTGATCACCCCTCCTGGTAGGAGCGAGTAGCTCATTAATTCGATGAGAGGACCCCGACAAGGCTATAACTTGGACTTATCAATGCCCATCTGATTAACGACATTGATGAACAGGATATCAGTGGAGCTCCCTGTGTCAACCAAAATCTTCTTTACCTAAAAGCCATTGATCTTGGTAAAGATGATGAGAGGGTCATCGTGAGGTATCTCTATGCCTTTTAATTCAGCATCGCTGAAGGAGATGGGCTTATCTATCCTCAGCTTCTTCTTACACAAGTTGACATGCAACGCTCATCTAGCATATTTCTTCCGAGCATTGTTGAACATTCCTCCTGCCATTGGGCTGCCACTGATAATATTGATGATGCCCTAATTGCTAGTCTCAGTGGGCTACTTGTTAGGCTACTACTGGGGATGAGACGATATGGAGCGGGACCTCCTGTTAGATCTTCCTAGAGCGGGTTCTCTCTTGTCCCACTGAGAGACAAGCCTCTTCAAAAATCCTTTCTATATTAAGTCCTCAATATTTCTCTAGAGGTCTTAGCAATCATGAGTATGATGGCCATGATCTTGATGGTATCGATAAAATTGTCTGGTGTCTCGAGATCAAGGGTCCAACTTTATGTGGGGAGGAGAGGAATGGAGATACCCTTCTTTCTGGACCGTGTAAAGGGCTTGTATAAGAGGGGTGTTCAAGGCAGTGAAAGCCAGCTTCTTAGCGGCTTCTCTCCTCTGTTCTTTCTTGTTAGCCCTGCTTGGTCTGGAGTTGGTCTTGGGGATCCTTCTACATCTTCTTCTTAGGAGGGGACTCGACCCCTACAATGGATGTTGTCGTTGCTGCTGCTGCTGCTTCTCTAGCCACCTTCTTATGGGCTTGAGCTTCTTTCACATCCATGAATCCTCAGGCTCTGGACATCAACTGCTCATACTTGGTTACTCGGTCCACAATGAGAGAGTCGGCTAACTTACTGTTTTGCAGTCCTACATAGATTACGGCCATAGCGACCATGTTGCCACGGCTGTCGACTTTCAGCCTCTTTGCTTGGAACCTCTTAAAGTAGTCTCTGAGGCTTTCTCCAGGCTCTTGTCTCATTAGAAGCAAGAGATAGGAGGGCTTTTTTGCTTGTAGTCAGCTAAAAGGTGATGTATAAACTTTTGGCTGAGCTGCTCAAAGCTGTTAATGGACTTCTTATCCAATGAGTTCCACCACATCTTAGAACTCCATGTTAGGGTGATCAGGAAAGCTCTGTAAATGATCGACTCTGACACTTACTACATGTTCATCAGATCATAGAAGTTCTATGCATGCTCTGCTAGATCTATCTCGCCTTTATATTCTCAATGTGATGCATCTTGAATTTGGTGCAAGGGGCATTCATTATCCAATCGGCGAGCGGAGTGTTCCCTCCGATGGTCTCGACGACAGTTCTAAATGTCCAGTCATAATTAGGTTAGTGGCAAATGTACCCAGAGTAGCATAGGGTTATCTAGGGCTGCATGAATCCATCCATGCAGTCCGTTCATGACCGTCACTATCGAAGCTGGGGCTCTCCCTGTTGCCTCAATGTACGGCTAGGGCTGTTGAGGCGAAGCGACGAAACGAGCCTACTGGCGAGGCAGAGGAGAGGTGTGCTCAGTATAGTCTTCATGTGGTTGTTGCTTTGCTTGACCCACAGTAGGGGGAGGAGGAGGAGCAAATGATGTAGAGGGTTGCTGAGGAGGAATCTGACTAATGGGTTCATTCGTGAAGGAAGCTAACTACTATTAGAGAGATTGAAAAAATCCTCCAAGCCGACTCCTCTAGTTAGCCTTGAGTGACATAGCCCAAGTGTTGGTCATCGGCGGAAGGGTTAGAGGGAGCAACTAAGGCGATCAGAACTAGCCATCTTATATGAAGAAGGATGAAAGGCTTCATGGTGTGTGTCAAACTGCTGATGTAATTATCTAATAGGGGGTTTCAGAGTGGATTATTTAGGGTTTTAGGATCCTCAATCTTCTTCATACGGCTAATTATTAAGGAAAACTTTTTGTCTTGCACATGAAGAACACCTAAGAAGTCAGAGTTGGGACCTCTAGTGGTTCCTCCGATGGTCGCGTCAGTTTAGAGATTGAGTGAGGAAGAATAGTTTAAATGTATAAGGGTATTCTTTGGCAAAAATTGCTTACCTTAAGCAGCAAACATCACCTTCCTTTTATACTAGATCCAAAGGGGGCAGATGAGTCATTTTATCCGAGTCCAATTAGGTGGCTCCATTGGCATTTACTTTACAAGTGTTGGCTACAAAGAGAGGGTGAGTCACCCAGGCATTTAATGTGAGGATGACAGAATGTGCATAGTGCTGACGAGGTCCGATGAGTCATAAAGACTTTTAGGGATCGAGAGATGATGACTCTTATTATGCATTTAATGTGATGATAATTGACATCGGCAGAGGGCTCGAGGATACACTGCATTCAGACCTGTTTCACTGGAGGCTGACAAATACTGCCTTTTTGGTCAGCCTCACAAGTTATGGGCCTGTAAGGGCCGAATGCCAAGAGGGAGTGGGGTCAACTAGAATGGTAGGCAGAGTGAGGATGCTTCTCATCTAGATCTTGCGAGTAGTTCGCCAAGTACTTTCTTTGTAGTTAGCCTCGCAAGTTGTCGACCTGGAAAGTCCGAGTGCCGAGGTCGCTCAAGTCATACCTTTTCAAATATCACTGATTAGTCACAGGGTGGGACACGTGCTGGCTCCTCATTTAGGAGTTAAAATTTAACTATTTGCATAATATAACACCAAGACTTTAGAAATAAAGAAAATTTTGTTCAAAAGTGTGTTATTTTTCATGTGCCTATGGAGAGTCGTTCTTGTGCTCCATTGACGGTCCGACCAAGATGATGAGTCTTCTTGTTAATTTTAGAGAATTGCTAAAGCTTTTAGTGAAAATTCAAATTATCTGAAGATGATCAAGGCTTAGGATTCAAGATGATCAAAGTGCTAAAAATAAGTAACCTACTCTCCTCTTATAGGCTGAGGCGGGGGGGGGGGGGTAGATTAGTGGCCATTAACTTCGGATATAATGGGGGGGGCATTTCCATAAAAATAGCTATCTAAATGGTTCTGGATGAAGTTCACCGATAATGGTCATAGGCTAAATTTATTCTAGCAAACTTCGCTGTAACGTGGATGATGTAGCCCACATGAACTACATGAGTGGAGCTCATTTTGGGCGAACTTCACTTGAAGCATCACTTTAACTTTGTTTCGAGAGCAAGTTTCATTACAATTTTGGACGAACTTCACTGTAACTTAGGCAAACTTCACCCTGGCTCCTATTTGGACCTATCTAAAGTGTTTAGCTCATAGGCATTTACTTCTTATTTACATTGGGCTCAGGTATCAAATTCGTGTTATCTATACTGAGTTTGACCATCTACAACCCTCCCTATCCCTAAAGTTTTTAAGATCCTGCATTTGACTTGTAACAAGGATCAAAATACTTTGGGTAATAATCAAATGTATACTATTAACGTAGCTTCAATTGTCTTGTTTAGGCTAGATCTATTTCCGTTTGACTACTTGTTTGCCAGAGGTGTACCGTTGAACATAGCTTTTTTGTAATGTATTCAGCTTCGTTGAATACTCGAAATTCACCTACCCTTGAATTGGGGAAGGCTCAAGTGTGTTAAGTGACTATTGTTCGGCATGAATTTTAGCTAGATTCGCTTAATTGTGAGTGTTTGTGTGAAGTTCACTAATTACCAAGGGTCGATGAGTCTGTAGTACCTAGATTTGTGTCTTGATCTACAATTAAGATCACTCTTAGTGGTTAAATTTTTGGGTGAGATTTGTTAGATGGCCTATTCTTAGACTATCTTTTGGTCTTAGAGTGGGCTAATCACTCCTCATAAGGAGTGATTTTGGGATAAGTTTGCTAAAAGGCTTATAAATAGCTCTTTCATTCCCTATTTTCTTCATCTTTCTCCTCCATGTCTCGGTCTATGCTTACCTGACCAGAGTTCCTCTTTGATAGAGAAGCCAAAATCAAGTGGTGAGGTAAGAGTTAGCTTGAGTTGATCATGATTTTTGGAGGAGCTAGATTCTCCACCAATTGGTGGACTTGTTGTTAGTCAAGAAGGCTTGTCTCAAGCAAGTTCTTGAGAACAAGTCAAAAAATTGGTGTGAAGTAAATTGCAATATGGATGTGTGAGTTTTGAGTGTCTCACAATATAGGACTATTTGGAGGCTTAGGTGGCACTTGAAGAAGGATCGTTGGAGTTCCACGAGTAAAGATTCAAAGAGGCACTAGGTTTTGCAAGTGAGGACTTAGGGAGTGATTAGGTGTCATCTGTCATCCTCAGACTAGATACCTTTTCTTGTTTGCTTGTTTTCCTTCTATTCCTCAACCATCTCGAAGTTCAAGGAATAGGAACTTGCTTGTCTTGTAGATTGAAGAACATGAAATTGTTCGTAAGAAGAAGGATTTGTGATCAATGGAAGAATAAAGTTTTTACAGAACTGTTCCTCCCTATATGTTTAATCTCTACATGGTTTGTTCTTGAATTCAGGGTAGAGCTTAGGCTTCATATTTCTGCAACACATAGTTGTTCCCCATTTAATGTCATTATCTATCACTTATAAGCAGTACAAAGTAATGTTGGGAAATTTGAAGCAAGAGAGAGGCTTCTTCAAAGAAGGATGCTACGGTCTCAATATTGTCGGTCTTCTTCTATTGCCGATTAAGGAGATTGCTGCAACAAATAGGATTCCAGTGGTCTTCTTCTAGGGTCAATTAATGGGCAATACCTAGATGAGGATGGCAGATTCTGAGATGGCTCATGGATACCAAGTTGAAGTGTTGTGTTAGGATGGTTGAGTTTTTCCTCACCACTTTTGAAGACATATTGATAGGGCTATGATTTTATTCTATTGTGCGAGCTTCTCAATATGGAGTTGAGATCTACACACTGGTATTATATAGTATTCTTTAACTGTATAATGTCGATACCAACATTTTCTTCACTCCTACAGGGGAGATTGGAATAGACATGCGTGAGATGTATGAAGTGTGATGATTACCGATAGGGGAGCGACTATATGAAGAATTCTTCTCCACAACCGCCACGTTGGGGAGTATGGCTTAGTATGCTCATGTTGTCGAAATGTTTTGGGAGTCGGTCTGCCTTGTTCGTATCTAGGGCTTTGTAAATGGTCAGTCAGTTTGGTTTCTATCAAATTTTGAACAACAGAACCGAACCACCCATTATTCAAAACCGAGCCGAACAATTGCAAGTTGGTTCGGTGCGGTTCGGTTCGGTTTGTTCGGTTCTAATCAAGATGCATTCAAATGTTGTAGACAAATTAATTCATGTCTATTATACAACATTTTCTTTTTATTTATTCACAACTTATACAGGTACTAACATGCAAGGATTTTGAAAAAAAGCACTAATATAATCAAGATAAAGCGATAAAGAAGGGGAAACATCACAAGGGAAGCAACAATCAACTACAACTTAAAACAAAACAAATACATCTATAAGCTACATTAAGGAGAGAAGCTATTTTAACATATACAAAGACCCAAGAATCCAAGACCAGTCAAAAACCTAGTGGATATGGTGCTAGTGTATCTTTAAGTCTTTGTGTGTCAATGACTTAGCACTCACTAATTTGTGAGAATGTGTATTTTTTATGATCTAATTTGTAGCCTTGAAAATCTAATTTTAATTGTAAAATCTAACTAAACCAATTATTTCTCACTAATTTACAATTTAGTAGCATGCATCAAGAACTAAAAAACATAGATTCAAAATTAAGGTTTTTAGTTTATACTACAACTACATGTGCAGGTGTCCCCAAAGTAGGAGATGGATCCTGAGGAGATGGTTCGGCCTCGGCCATGAAGATGATGATGAGTGGCTGTTTAGCAGTGAGTGAAGGAAATTTGAGTCGGTGGCTGAAGGAAATTCAAGTCGACGATGAGGCGGCGAGTCAGAGGCAATGAAGACGAGTCGTAGGCAACGTCGGCGAGTCAGAGTTGATGAGAGAAGCTACACCTACGATGTTGTGCCTGCGGTCCTATGCCTACGCTGGTGCGTTGCGAAGTGTAGAGAGAGAGGGAGTGAGAGAGTGCGGAGTGCGAAACTGTGGACAAACAGAGGAAGTGCGGCTGCGGGCTTGGATTTAGGGTTTAGGTATTGATATTTGAGGGATTTTAGTGAACCAGTTAGGTATGGTTTCTAATAAGTACGGTTTAAAAATTATAGTGTTATTAGTGATGTGGTCGGTTCGAGCAGTTCGGGTTAAAAAGTTTTCAACCCGAACTGCTAATTTTTAGTCGGTTTGGTCGGCTTTTTTAATCTGGACCGAGCCATGCACAACCCTATTCATATCTGCTATTAGACAGTTATGGGTGTGGTTCATGGCCCTTATGTTGTTCATGCTCCTTGGGTTGAATGCATGTTCAAAAACATGAGCAAGAAAGGAAAAGTGGACCCTCTCCCACTTAGTTCTAGTCTTGAAGTGGAGACTCAGATTTTCAAGCATTGTCTAATAATCCACACTGTCAGCTCAAACAAGTGTGGGTTTAGAGCAGAGGACACAGTTGAGAGTTTCTAGCACCAGGCCAAAGAGCCTATTCTACTCAAGCTTTACTTGTGGGTTTCCTTTCAATCTGGTTTTGCACATAGTAGTCTTGCTTGCTAACGGGTACAATTTAGCCTTGCTTCCAGCCATGGTCAATGCATTCCTCATAGATTGGGAGATCCACAATAGAGTATTTGAACTAGAAGGATGATTGGGGAAGGAAGAGGTGCCCAATCTGAGGGCAGAGCTGTCTTGTACATATCTAATGGTATGGTATACACACCACTGCTTTTCTCTTATGTTAGCTGCCACTAGATATGAGTAGGGGGTCTTGTTACTTTAGTGATATGAGACCTCAAAATGGATAATTAAGTATGCTATAGGGATTCACCAAATTGTTGGGAATAAGACTAATAGCACCTCTACTACTACAGCTTCTCTGACATCAATGTGATTAAATTTGGTAATGAGTTCAACAGTGGTCTTGGAGCTGAGGGGTTTGCCTGTCTAACTAGTGGTTGTTTCAACTGGTTAGTAAATATCAATCCTAGCCATCTCATCACTTGATTGAACGGGATAGAGTGCTACATTGAGCCCTATCTCCCCTACCATTTTTCATGACAATTCAGGTATGACCAACTTTATCTTGGTAATCCTAATACTGGGCTACTGCGCTTGAGGAGTCTAGTAGATGGAGTCCGTGCTTAGTATCACTTCATAACTAGATGTACTGGTGCAAAGTTTACTTCGTCGTACAAAACCCCTAACTGCTATATGACTTTAGGATTTTGTAAATGGTATAGTGTGGTAAACGTCGATAGCCCACAGTTCAAGATCACTAGGATTGGAGTGAAGTGGATCATTCAGAAGTAAAAAAAGATTCTAGTAAACGACCCAAGAGTAAAGCATAGGACACTATAAACATCTTGTTGAGCTAGGGTGAGGCGAACATGAGGATGATGAGAAGTCGCCACCATGTAGACCTGTCCTCATTAACATATGAGAACCATCGGCCCATCGTGAAGTGATAGGAGGAGATACTTATGGGAAGGACCGAGATAGCCTCTGCGCCCTCAAAAATAGCCAAGCGTTGACTCTTAGAATCTCTAGTGAAGGAGATTTCTCTTGAGATTCTAACACATGGACCAATAGCTAAGTATAAGGCTGCTTTCCTAATTTGCCATCATTTTGTTTTGAGGAATATGCATTCTAAAATCATGTGCTTTTTGTCACATATAAAGCATCTGTACAGGTTGATTGGATGGATTCAAATCAGTAGAGGGTTGATTATTAGACCAATTTTTATATAACCGATCTTGATGAATTCGAATGTAGAGACGACGTGGGAAGATCTCCCCACATCCCAGTATGATTTCATTTATAAGAATGATGTAATCATTTTAGTTTAATGACTAATACTCATCTCTTTCATTTTGTAGATATTTCTCTTGAACTGGAAATCATTACGAGTATGATTTCTGCACCTTCTCCTATTTTTAAGCCTGCAAGCGACACGATAACTTCTAAGTTTCCCAAAGAATATTAACCAAGGATTGTTCTTGAACATAAACTCCAAGTTGAACGATAGAGTGGATCTTCATCTGCGGCTGAGAAGTCAGCCAAAGTTGAAATTGTCGCCGCTATTTATGAGCATGTGGTCATGACTACAACGACAACGATGGTCTTATGGCCTTCTAAGCCTTTAGTTGTGCCAACTCAATCTTCACCCACTCTCGTTGATGTTTCTGGCATGTTGGCTTTTCTTGCATTGTTCTTTATGTCAGCTAGGGCCTAGCTTTTAGCGGCTTCAGCTGCTTCTCTTGCCACAATGGAGACCTTGATCATTGTGAACGAGGTGAGCTCATTAAGGCAAGCGGCAATTAACATTCCTTCATCTTCGAATTTTGATGATTCAACTGAGTCAGAGATCCAAATTTTGATTTAAAGCCTAATGAAGCTATTTAGTCAGAGTGTTGAGAAGGCCCTTGCTGATGGTAAGGGTTTATTTGCCCCTACTAAATGCTTGTTGTAAAGTCAGCTTGACATTCGTGCATCAACTGCTAGAACTGAGCATGCTTAGCTTTATCAGAGAATGATTGACTGAGTGGAACTCCACTTTCCAGAGTTGCAAACTCTTGGTTAGGCCAATGTCACTGTTGTTGTAGATCTCAAATACCAACGTCTTCTGGTGCACTATCATAAGCTTGAGGAGGCAACTCGGAAGGAGATAATAAAGGTCAACCAAAGTCTAAAGGAGTTGACTATTCATATTACTGCAATCAATGGCGAGAGCGCAAAAATCACTAATGATATTTCAAATAGGTAGGTCATCATTGATGAGGCTAAGGCTACCATAACTGAGGCACAGACCAGGTTGGATGAGGCTTAGAAATAATAGGAGGAGCTCAAAGCTTGGTCTACAAAATTCTTGCTCAAAGGAAAAAGTGCTTGAGGATAGAGCATGCTTGATTGGATGCAGTTGAAGCTCAAGCAATTCCAGGCGATCTGGAAGCTCTGAGAAAACAACCTATGAAGGGGGCCATTGACATAATGAGGCTAGAATGACCAAATGTATTAAGAACATCAGCTCTTTGTTTCGTCAATTATTCGGCCTACCTTTATGTTGCATCTTTTGATTTTAAACCAAACTATTTGTAATAATTTAGTTTATTTTGGTAGCAATAAAGAATTTGCCTTTTGATTTTAAAATCAAATGATGGAACCTATCGTACAAAGTCTAGAATCTTCAAACACTCTGAGGGAAGTGTGATAGAGTTATGGGATTCAACTCGTCAATATAGAAAGAAGAGTCGAGGGAGGTTTAATGTTAACAAGTCGATGGGATAAACTGACAGAGGTGTGATATTAACATATTAGATTTGTAAAATGGGTACTGTTAAGAGGTGAAGTGTCAGCATAATAGTACTAAGGTAGAGGTGTAATGTTTGTGTCAAATGAAATGACCAATAGGGATGTAATGTCAACCAGTCGAATTTAAGAGAGTCTAAGGGACAACTACCGTTTGGAAGTGTAATGTTAATTTAAAAGTACGAAGATTGATAGAGGTGTAATGTTAACCAATCAATTTTAGAGGAAGGGAATAATAGAGACCTGATGTTAACCAATCATGTCCAAAGAAGTGCAAACTATTTAGAAGTATAATGTTAACATGATAGTGGCAAAAGATACCCAGAGTCAAGAAGAGGTATGGTGTTAACATGATCACTCGCTGGAAAAAAATTTAAATGTAATTGATAATTCTGTGCGGAGATGGAAAAACTAAATTCAAGGGTATTGTTTCTTGAGAAATTCATATTAATTAGTGTCATAAGCCTGCTACCATTTGGATTGATCAGACGGTATGTCCCATTTGAGTAGACTGTCTCTACTACAAATGGTTCTTACAATTTGGGTAGAAATTTACCATTAATCTTGTGTGTCATGATAATGGGTCGACGAATAGGTAAGACTAGGTCTCCTTTTTTAAAGGATCATTCCTTGACTCTCCTATTGAAGGCTATTGATATTCGAAAGTGGTATATCTTAGTTCATTGTAGAGCTTTGAGTCTCAACTCGTGTAGCGCCTCTAATTCTTGAAGACGCCTTTCATGATGCTCTTCAGTCATCATCTACTCCGTGGGAACGATTCTTAATGATAGAATTTGCATCTTCAGTGGTACCATAGCTTCACATCTGTATACCAAGGAGAAAGGAAGTGTGGATCATTGTTTGATAAGCCTAAAGATAGTCTCTGAGTTTCTCATCCCAATCTCTTTTATTCAAAAAGATGAACTTCTTTAAAAGTTTAATGATCACCTTGTTGAATGCTTTAGCCAGACCGTTAGCAGCCAGATTTTTTGGCATAGAAGTGACATCCTGAATTCTAAACTTATTATAGAATTTGAAGAATGTATGAGTGATAAATTGAGGACCATTATCGTGTACGATCCTCTGGGGGACACCAACCTATAAATGATGTGGTGTTTTAGGAACTTAAGCACATTGCCTATTTTAACCTCTTTGAGTGGGATGGCTTCTGCCTACTTGGAGAAATAATCAGTGATGGCCAAGATGACTAGGTGGCATTTAGTGGATGGTTAACCAGTCCAATAATGTCCATTCCACACATCTTAAATTACCATGAGGCAACTGGCAGATGTAGTTCTTCTAGGGTTAGTGTAAGAGGTCTACATGGAATTGATATGCATCATATCACTTGGCATAAGCCATTACGTTTGCAATCATCATGGGCCACCAGACAATGGAGTCGATCCTTGAGTTTGGGTCCAGGTTGATGAACTCCACATGTACTATCGTGTGCTTCTTTAAGCACTTCTTGGGTTTTGCTTGATGAAAGACATATAGCTAATACACTATCAAATGATCTATGGTATAATATGGTGGTAGAGTCATTAAATAAGTGGGGCACACTTCTTTTGGTGGAGATTGCTTATTTAGGATCATTAGACAGTTGTTTCGGGTCTTTTGTATTGCAATTGATATAGATTACAATTGCAAGACTTGTAATAAACTAAGGAAAATTTATATTTCTTGGGGGTTCTTTCCGTGTGCCGTTGGAAATATCGATCTTATGTTCCATTGATGCACTGACTAAGACGATGGGCCTTTTGCTGATTGATGAGAACTTAGTTGCTTGGAAGATATCTCAATCTTCTCTTAGCACCTCTGCTCAATAGAACCATAGGTGCAATACTAATGATCTCTCTTTTTATGTGTGTGTGTGTGTTGATCTATATATGATCTGCCCCTCAAAATGAGCAATCTCCCCTCCTTTTAAAGGCTAAAAGAGAGTTAATGGCCTTTAATTGTGGATTAAGTGGCCATTAAAATAGGAGATAGTTAAAAATAGTTATTCCCTTGAAAATAGCCCTCAAACGGCTATTTACCTGGGTTCACTGACTCGGCGAAGCTCATTGAAGACGTTTGGGTGAAGCCCGCTAGAGACGTTTAGGCGAGGCTCACATAGATGTTGGTAAGCGTTCTTTGGAGTTGTGGATAACATGGCCCACTTGGGTTGTTATGAGAGAAGTTTAATGGTTGGCAAATTTTGTTTGTGAGTTCAAATTTAGCACATAATTCAACTCATAATTTGGCCAACAATTGATGCCTTTTGACTCGAATGACGGTGTGAAGTGTGAGTCGACCCGTTCTCACCTTGGTTGGGTTAAGTCGAGATAAGTTACGTGGTGAGGTTTGCTAAAGCTATTTGGGAGTTGACCCGTTCTTAATTTGGCCGAGTCGAGTCAAGATGGGCTGTGTGGTGAGGTTCACATGCTTCGTTAAGTGAACTTCGCTGCAGCCTATTGTGGGCTCGAGTTTGGGCCCTTCAAAGTGTTTAGCCCATAGGTGTTTACTTCTTTGTTCCAAGCTAAACATTGGCCTAGGTAAAAATATAGTCTAACCATCTACAGTAATATGTCAACTGAGGTGTAGTCGAGTATCAAGTAACGCCAATCATTGGGATCAAAACCCCAGTTGTAGTATGGATCTTACTAGCCTCTAGGATCTGGTTAGGATAGCATAGCTAGTGGCTGGCTACCATAATGTGCTTGGTAGACTTGGAAGATAAGGCTAAATTACCCATGACTGTTGCAAAAGTGTCGACATAAGTATTCTTTAAACGAGCTACATAATTGATATAGAAGCCTACAAAAGAATTAGCATGCTTCAATACCGTTTCATGATAGCATAAGAGATCATGTATTGAACCTCATATTCCCCCTTAATCTGGTTGATGTGTAGTTTGGAATCGCCATAAGCCTCAAGATACTTCAGGATCATATCTACAGCGAGCTGTAAGCTGGTTATGAGGGAATTGTACTTAGCCACATTATCAGAGCATGGTTATGTTAATGTATAAGATTGGGAAGGACATGACCATGGGAAGCGATAGGCACTACC
This sequence comes from Asparagus kiusianus, assembly GCA_022839385.1. Lineage (NCBI taxonomy): Eukaryota > Viridiplantae > Streptophyta > Magnoliopsida > Asparagales > Asparagaceae > Asparagus > Asparagus kiusianus. The sequence goes on along the minus strand of BQKN01001070.1, from coordinate 114,486 downwards.
ATGATGCCTACAATAATAGTTCCTTCATGTCCCTATCGCAATGCCCCATCAAAGTAAAGTTTCTAGACTTTATGGTCTGAGATGACATTTGACTTGAACATCTCATATAGAATATCCTTGTAGAGCTTGGAAAACTCAGGGATAGAATGATCCATGAGGATATCTACAATTACATGTCATATAACAGCTTTCTAAAGTACAAATGTCATATCATACTAGGAGAGCAATATGGTTCATTTCACAAACCTAGAGTTTAGAGACCCTATCTTTGTCATGAGTACCTGCAAAGGGTTGACTTTCAAATTGACATGGATGATTGGCTAGTTAAATAGTATCTCATCTTTTGGACAGCAAATGCCAGAGCTAGACACTCCTTTTTGATTGAATTGTATCGACACTTGGCACCAATCATGGTTTGGCTCAAGTAGTCGATATGTTGTTTATGACCATCATCATTCTTCTAAGCAAGCATTTCTCAGAGAGTAGTCTATGGCCCTAACACAGATTAGGAATGGCTTGCCTAAAATCGAAGAAGTTAGAACAAGCTTGTTCATGAGATGTTCTTTATTCTCGTCGAAGGCTTTTTAACAAGCGTCTTCCCAAATGAATGAAACTCCTGTTAGAAATTCGTGCTAAATACATGCAAAATACACAACGGAAGACTATATATATAATATTACTAAGCATGTAGAGAGCATAAAAAACAAGCTAGAACCATCCTAATTAAATCTAACATGATCCCTAAAAAAGGGAGCAACCAAGAGCTTTGAAGGCTTACTTTCGTAGCGTGATTCGATGGTAGATCGAACAACCCCTATCTCTTTACCATTGTTGTTGTAAACCTCCTTGTAGTGGATCTTCAAGTCTTCAAATGAGCTTGATAAAATCAGAGTCTTCTTGAGACACAAGACAAGATATCCACCCTGGGGTACTATAAAATCCTACTACTTCCTCTTACTCAAATATTGCTAGAGTTTAGTAAGAGGATAGCTCACTTTTATTCTCTTATGGAAAAAACCACTTAGCCATTTTTTATTAACCTTTCTATAGAAAAGAGAGCTCATATATATAGAGTGAGATATGTCATGACTCATCTCATGAGTCATGCCATGAGTCATCTAAATATAATGATTTCTTTCATGAGTCATACAATGACTCATCTCATGAGTCATGCAAAGAGTCATAAAAAATCAAAACTATATGCTAAAACTATGTGCACAAACCATACCACCTTAATGACTCATCTCATGACTCATCAATCAAGGTATAATAAAGTGTGTATTTTATAAATAAAAATACAACATCGATACGGGGTTTTATAAATACGGTATTGTGTAATTTTTCCAATCATTAACTAATAAGTCATCATATGACCAAAAAAATCAATGAGTTGACCAAAAGTTAACTGTTGAGCAAAAAGTCAACCAGTTGACTAAAAGTTAACTTTATGGAGAAAATACCGGAATTTATTTCTTAAGCGCATAGCATTCTGATTTTACCGATACATATAACTGTTTATGTGTATCCGGTAAAAGTCATATATGTGTATCAATCATATGCATTAACTCTATAAATTATATTTTATAGGATTCAAGTACGCGCTTGGTGTAACTCTAGGACCCAACTTAAAACTCGGCAGTGGATCATATCCACAAGTATAACAGAAGTGCAAGCTACACATGAAGACTACCCGGGTATAAGTTATGATAAATGTCTGCAAGATACTTACACAATTTTATCAGGATCGCTCAGTGATAATACCGTATAGTCTGGTCTCTTCGTCAAACCATGTCAAACTATAGAGCCTAGAGTATGGAAAACTATCAACCCCTAATAGATCGATTAGTGTTTGTTGATATTAAACTCATAACCTTTAAGATCAAACTGACACTCAGTTTATCTTATTTACCTTAGCCAAGGATTTCCGGGCTATAGTTATATCAAATAATCTTATGACATCAACCCCCTTATACTGGGAGAGCGAATCCTATCTTGGCATCTCAATATCTACTTATGTCTCGGGATGCACCCAACAAGAACCGTTATACACAACTCAATGAGAACTGTGGTTAGGTAAAAATCTAAGTACACCTATACTAACATGTAAAATATTGCACTGATGCCTTAGGTCAAGAGACTACTTTGTACTATATCACTTTAGAACTACTATTTGATAGTTAAGTATAGTTACCAACTAGACGTTCTCAGTGAGTCATTCAATCTACTCATTCACTAATGAGTCACCTGTATACTATATCTTAATGTATCACATTAATGATCCAAGAGATGGATCATCAGCCTACCAAAGGAGAAATAGAGTATACACTAGTCTTCCCAAAGTGATAAAGCACCATTTCAACACTTCATCGACTAGGAACATTTAAGAATATACGTTTGCAACAAATCAGATCTCTTCATTATGATCATATTCGAAATGTCCGATAGTCTAGTATTATTCTAAGGACTTTATCTATATTAAAATATCAGATAAATACTGACCAAAATAGTATACTATCGTTTTGAATAAGGATGTTATATTCATATAGGTCCTGTTATAATATAATTATTACCTGTCGGGCACCTATATCTAACAAACTCCCACTTGCACTAAGGCCAATAATTGTAGTATCTAATACCCAATAGCTCAACAAGTTTTTTAAATTGTGTACGAGCAATTGCCTTTGTGAATGGATCTGCTATATTATCTTTTGTGTCTACTCTTTCAATCTTGATCTCTTAGCGATCAACTATCTCTCTGATCAAGTGATACTTTCTCAGAATGTGTCTGGACTTATGGTGAGACCGGGGTTCCTTTGTCAGAGCTATTGTAGCATTACTATCATAGTATAAAGGTACTGGATCTTTAATGATGGGAATAACTTCTAGCTCTGAGAGAAACTTCCTCATCCAGATAGCTTCTTTGGCTGTATTATTTGCCACAATGTATTCGACTTCCATAGTAGAGTTTGCTACTGTGTCCTGCATGAAACATTTCTAACTGACAGCCCCTCTATTGAGGATAAAAACATATCCTGAAACAGATTTACTATCATCGATCGCTCTGAAAGCTAGAGTCGGAAAAAGCCTCCATTTGGAGGTCACTTTTACCGTATATTAAAAATAACTCTTTAGTTCTTTTCAGGTACAAAAGTATATTTTTGACCACTTTCTAGTGCTCTTTTCATGATTAGATTGGTATCTAATTACCAAACTGAGTGAATAAGCGATATCCGGTCTAGTACATAACATGACATACATGATCGATCCTACTGCCGAAGCATAAGGAATTAGACTCATGCGTTTCCTCTCTTCATCTATCTTTTTAGAGAATGAGATTCCATGAGATGCAAGTATAAAACCTTTCTTGGAAGTTTCCATGCTAAACCGCTTTAGCACTTTGTCAATGTATCTAGATTAGGATAATCCTAATATCTTTTTAGATCTATCTCTATAGATCTGAATACCCAGTATACAGGATGTTTACCCAAATCTTTCATGGAAAATCTTTTTGATAGCTATATTTTAACCGCTTGTAATGACGGTATGTCATTACCGATTAAAAGTATATCATCTACATACAAAATAAGAAACGATACTATACTCCCAATTATCCTTTTATACACACATGGTTCATCTGGATTTTTAATGAAACCAAATTCTTTGATAGCATCATTAAAATAGATGTTCTATCTCTGCGATGCTTGCTTCAGTCCATAAATGGCTTTAAGCAACCTACATGCTTTTTCACTGCTCCCATTGACTATAAATCCCTCTGGTTGAGACATATATATGCACTCTTCTAAATCACCATTTAGAAATTCAGTTTTGACGCAATTTGCTAGATCTCGTAGTCATAGTGAGCAGCTATAGCAAGTAGGATCTGAATAGACTTTAGCATAGCCACTGGAGAAAAGATTTCATCATAGTCCAAACTAGGTCTTTGACAAAAACCTTTAGCTACCAGTCTAGCTTTAAAAGTCTCTAAATTCCCATCTACATGATACGGGTGTATCTTCTCTTCGGGAGCTTAGCGATCCTCATGGGAGCTTGAGGATAGATAATTCTCATGGTATCTTAAGAATAGAGTAGAGGAGTCGTGGACGAGGTTATTGGAGGCGGCAAAGTCGAAGGATTCATCAAACTGTAGGAATTACAGCTTGGGCTCTGTCCGGTCGACCGCATGTGTCACTGCGGTCGACCGCGTAGTGCACAGACCCAGACTGTGTCTCTGGACTGAGAACAGTCGACCGCTGTAGGTGTTGCAGTTGAACGGAAACCCTGTAAGCGATTTTTCCAGAAAACGACGTTCTGGCCGGTCGACCGACTTGGTCACTGTGGTCGACCGCGTAGCGGTTATGGGCCTGGGCCTGTTTCCTGCACCGTTTAGGATTTTTGTTTAGTATAAATAGAAACACGACTTTTCTAAGGTTAATCACTCAGATTGTAATCAGAAAAGAGATCAAGGAGGTTGTTCTTTGATCTAGAGAGATTGTGAGAGAGAGATTTTGTAAATCTAATTGATTCTCATAATCTAGAGAAGGTATTTTCCTTCGCCCTAATTATAACTCTTGTGTTCTTCCATCGTTTTCTTCTCTACCCACTCTTGATAATTCCACGATCAAGAGAGCTCGCACGGCAACTCGTATCAAGTTGGTACCATAGTACCTAGATCCTATGAAGGGGGAGCCTGTGTATGGTCCTTACTCGCTCACAGTACAAGAAGCCTGGCGAGAACCTTATTTCCTTGGAGGGAGTCCAGAAATTAAGGAAGGAGAAGATGACTGAAGCAGATAATTCAGCAAGACTTGATGCCATAGAGAAGCAGATTGAGACGATCGAGACGACTCTTACTCAACTCATGGGTCTCATCAACGGAGGTGACAACAAGGAGGAATCTTCTTCGAAGGGTAAGAAGAAACTCGTCGAATCCGACAAAGAGAGCGAGGAATCTGATTCAGAGGGGGAGACTGAGATTGTCAAGACTGTTGGACATCAAGGGGGTAAGAATAATTACCAGAATCAGAAGATTGACTTCAGGGTTAAGATTCCTGTTTATGATGGGAGTATCAATGTGGAGAAGCTTGATGATTCGATTGAACGTATAGAGATGTACTTCACTCTCTACGGATATTCATCCAAGGAGAAGATAGTGTTCGCGACATTGAAGCTTTCAGGGCACGTGTTGACATGGTGGAAATCCTATTGCAAATAGGAGAAGAAAGCGGCGTCGTGGAACAAGTTTAACGAGCTACTTTGGAAACAGTTCTATCCAGTGGGGTTCCTTGAGGAGCGTTGGTACAAGTGGTATAGCTTACGCCAAATGTTTAATCAGACCGTTCAAGAGTACACAACGGAGTTCTAACAGCAGGCGATGGTTCTAAACATCGCAACGGACGAGTACTCCATCTTCATGAAGTACATGGCGGGTCTGAATGATTACATCCGGAAGGAGATGAAGCTATTTTCGGTTGAGACAGTCGCAGAGGCGAGCATGAAGGCCATAGCTATTAAGGGCAGGCAAAATAAGGGCAACGAGACAAAGGGGGATTCCAAACCATCGGGGAGAAAGACGGGTGGCTCTCAGTCTAAGGATGAGAAGAAGAAGGGTGATTCGGGGAAAGCAGGATTAACATGCAATCACTGCAAATAGACAGGGCACGTGGCTGATCGTTGCTGGGATAAGTATCCTCATCTGAAGCCAAAAGGGTTGAAGAAGAAGGAGGAGAAGAAGGCGTACGTGATAGCACAGGGTCCGAAGGAGGTTCTCGGGATGACTGAACCCAATAGCAGTCTCAACATTATGGCAGGGAAGCAGGCCACTAAACAAGATGACGACTCGAGGGAGCAGCTCTTTGTTCTAAAGTTTTAGGTCAAGACCAGTTTAGTGGATGCTATTGTGGATACAGGAAGCCAGAAAAATCTGATATATGAGGCATTAGTACAGAAGCTGGGATTGAAGATGGTGAAGCATCCGAAGCCCTATCCATTAGGGTGGATTCAGAAGGAGGCGGGATTGAGTGTGGTGAACCAGTGTTCATTCAGATTTGCACTCCATGAGTCGTATATTGACGAGGTCACATGCGACGTGGTTCTGTTGGATGTTTGCCAAGTTATTTTGGGCAATCCTTATTTGTGGGATAGATACGCAGTATATGATTGGCGAGCCCAAAAGTATACGTTCACCAAGGATGGCGAGCAATTCATTTTTCGTTCGGCATCTCTTCCACAGTAGAAGAGCTTGGTGATGGTGACTCAGGCTAAGAGGTTGGTGAATGCGGATAGGAAATTTGTTTTATTGTTCATTCGGCCGTATGAAGAGCAGCTGAGTAGGATGTGCTTGTCCACCTTGAGCAAGCTTCAGGAGGGATCTTGAAAGGTTAAAGGCCAAGTATGTAGACTTGTTTTCGGAGATCACGGGACTACCACCATGTCGAGGTGTAGAGCATGAGATTATGTTGACCAGAGAGAGTTCCTTACCTAACATAGGCCTATACCGCACATCGGTACAGGAGTCCGAGGAGATCAAGAAGCAGGTTCAGGAGCTCTTGGAGACGGGAGTGATTGTGCCGAGTTGTTCGCCTTGCGGGTCACCAGTGTTGTTGGTGCCTAAAAAGGATGGAGTCTGGCGCATGTGCGTAGATTACCGGGCGCTCAACAAGATAACCATCAAGAATCGCTACCCATTACCACGGATCGATGATTTTATGGACCAGTTAGAGGGAGCGAGGTTTTTCACGAAGCTGGATTTGAAGTTTGGTTACCATCAGGTGAGGATTCGGGAGGAAGACACTTGGAATACTGCGTTCAAGACCAAACAGGGCCTGTTCGAGTGGATGGTGATGCCGTTTGGATTGTGCAACGCTCCGGCTACCTTTATGAGGCTTATGAATGATTTGTTGCGACCTTTTATAGAGGATTTTGTGATAGTTTACCTTGATGATATATTGGTGTACAGCAGGACTTAGGAGGAGCATCTTGTTCATGTTGAGAGGGTATTTGAAGTGTTGCAGGACGGACAGCTGAAGCTCAATAGGAAGAAATATGAGTTCGGGAAGGACGAGTTGGTGTATCTCGGCTTCATCGTAGGGAAGAGCCAGCTGAGGATAGATCCAGGCAAGGTGGAGGTGATCACGAGGTGACCAACGCCGAAGACAGTGACTGAGGTGAGGAGCTTCATGGGGGCTTGCCAGTATTTGCGCAAGTTCATTCGACATTTTTCGACTTATGCGGCACCGTTACATGGCCTCAAAAAGGCTAAAGTTCAGTTTGAGTGGGGGAGGACGCATGAGGAGGCTTTTCAGTTACTAAAAAGAAAGATCTCGGAGGCACCGGTGTTGGCGTTGCCAAATTTGCAGCGGACTTTTGAGGTGGAGACCGACACGTCTAGTTATGCGATGGGTGCGGTGTTGATTCAGGATGGAAAACCGGTGGAATACTATTCTGAGAAGTTTTTGGGTGCTGTTGCGAACTACCCAACCTACGACAAGGAGTTCTATGCACTATATCAAGCAATTAAGCATTGGAGGGTGTACTTGTTGGGGAAGGAGGTGGTTGTGCATTCGGATCACAAGCCATTGGAGTTCTCACATGCCCAGACAAAGCTACAGCAGGCAAGGCACATGAAGTGGATGTCTTATTTGATGGCTTTCAACATCATTATTAGGTACAAGAAGGGGGCGACAAACAAGTTGGCCGATATGTTATCTCATCTGCCGATAAGGTCTTTATTGGTGGCGTCGTGTATTCAGCCCTTGGTTCCTTTGGAGTATATACAACTGTACGCATCCAGTAGAGACTTCGGTAGTGTGTTTGAGCAGGCGAAGGCTGGTCGAAGGGGGGAGTATGCACTTGGAGAAGATGGCTTGTTGTATCGTGGGATATCACTATGCATTCCGGAGGATGGTGATAGGTTACAGTGGATTCGGGAAGCACATACCTCGTGTGTGCGACAGCATTTTGGCATTCAGAAAACGCTTCTCAATCTACGGCGACATGTGTTTTGGCCACGGATGCTTGATGATGTGACCAAGTATGTTGGAGGGTGTAAGTTATGCTGTATTTCGAAGCCTTCTAGCAGGAAGAGGGGATTGTACCTACCATTACCAGTTCCTTCTAGGCCATGGGAGAGCATTTTTATGGATTTTCTAGGAGGGTTGCCGACTACGAAGCGCGGGCATGACTATTTGTATGTTGTGGTGGACCGGTTCAGCAAGATGGTGATATTGATTCCTTGTAAGAAGACCATGACGGGAGCGGGTGCAGCACAATTGTTCTTTGAGCATGTGTGGAAGCACTTTGGGTTGCCGAGTTTGATTATTTCGTATCGGGATAGCCATTTTCTCGGGCATTTTTGGGATTCTTTATGGAGTTTGATGGACACTAAATTAAAGAAGAGCATGGCCTTTCATCCACAAACAGACGGACAAGCGGAGGTAGTCAACCAGACTATGGTGCACATGTTGCGGGGGTATAATTCCAGGCATCCTAAGACTTGGGATGAGAGTTTACCATATTTGTAGTTTGCTTTTAATCGGGCGATTCATGGATCTTCCGGAAAGTCACCATTTAAGACTTGTTATGGATTTTTACCGCCGAGCCCGTTCGATCTTGTGTTTTCGTGTGAAGCCACAGTGGACGGTAAGGAGGGGAGTGAAAGACAACATGCTCAGTGATTTCTCAAGAAGATTGCACATATTCATGCCACGGTTGAAGCTCAATTGAAGAAATCACAAGCTAAGTACAAGGCGAAGCATGATCAACATCGGGTTCCTTGTAACTTTGGTAAAGGCGATATGGTATGGCTAAAATTGAGTAAGGAGAGGTTAAAAGGAGAAGGGAAGAAGTTGAAGCCTATTCGTTATGGTCCGTTTCGGATTCTCGATCAGATTAGTGACAACACTTTTCGATTAGATTTGCCGCCTTACTTAGGCATGTATTCGGTGATCAATACCGAGTACTTGAAGTTGTTTGAACCTCTGTTATTGGATGATGATGGTGATGACAAGATGATCTTACCGCATGTTGAAGACTTGTGGTTTGATAGAGAGGAGCCACTGAAAGAAGATTGCATTTTGGAACGGAAGACGACCACGACGAGGCGGGGGACGAAGGAGTCGTTTTTCATTGGACGTTAAGGTCAGGTTCCTAGCAGGGCTAAGTGGTTCAACAGAGAAGGAGGGGCTCGTGAGTTCCCTCAGTTGAAGTTCTAACTTGAATGGGACTTCAAGTTCCTAAAGGGGGACCCATGATACGGGTGTATCTTCTCTTCGGGAGCTTAGCGATCCTCATGGGAGCTTGAGGATAGATAATTCTCATGTTATCTTGAGAATAGAGTAGAGGAGTCGTGGACGAGGTTATTAGAGGCGGCGAAGTTGAAGGATTCGTCAAACTACAGGAATTACAGCTTGGGCTCTGTCCGGTCGACCGCATGTGTCACTACGGTCGACCATGTAGTGCATAGACCCAGACTGTGTCTCTGGACTAAGAGCGGTCGACCGCTGTAGGTGCTGCGGTCGACCGAAAACCCTGTAAGTGATTTTTTCAGAAAACGACGTTCTGGCCGGTCGACCGACTTGGTCACTACGGTCGACCGCGTAGCGGTTATGGGCCTGGGCCTGTTTCCTGTACCGTTTAGGATTTCTGTTTAGTATAAATAGAAACATGACTTTTCTAGGGTTAATCACTCAGATTGTAATCAGAAAAGAGATCAGGGAGGTTGTTCTTTGATCTAGAGAGATTGTGAGAAAGAGATTTTGTAAATCCAATTGATTCTCATAATCTAGAGAAGGTATTTTCCTTCGCACTAATTATAACTCTTGTGTTCTTCCGTCGTTTTCTTCTCTACCCACTCTTGATAATTCCGCGATCAATTGTGCTCGCACGGCAACTCGTATCACTACACCTAACTTTTTCTTAAACAACCATTTGTAATATATGGGTATCACCCCTTTAAGAGTATTGTCTAAGATCCATACTTTGTTAGTGTACGTAGAGTCTATTTCAGCTTTCATTGCATCATGCCAAGCAATAGAGTCCCTACTCTGAGAGGCTTGCTGATAACTCAAAGGTTCATCATCATCTATGATGTGATCTAACATGCTACTTTCAACGAGAAAATCATATTATCTCTTAGGTGCATGAGATCACCTTGGATATCTGCAGAGTGGTTGAGGTTCTTCTGGTACAACTGGATTTTCTAGTTCTACTAAATTATCAGTATTGATTTGTATCTCTAAAATTTCATCCGGTTCTACCCTGCTCCCACTAATTTCTTTTCCAAGAAATTCCTTCTCTAAGAAGGTAGCATACCGAGAAACAATTATCTTTTGTTCATCGATGTGGTAGAATTGATATCTAGTCGAATTCTTTGGATATCCTACAAATTTATACAACACTGAGCGTGCCTCTAACTTTTGGGGATCTTGCTTTTTTTACATAAGCATGACATCCCCAAATCTTAATATAATTAAGATGTGGTTTCTTCCACTCCATATCTCATACGGAGGTTTAGGCACTGGTTTAGTTGGAACCCTATTCAGTAAGTGTGCTGCTGTTTCCAACGCATACCCCCAGAATAAAAAGGTAACTCAGTGTTACTCGTCATGGAACTACTATATCTAATAGGGTAAGATTCCTCCTTTCTGACACGTCATTAAGCTGTGGTGTAAAGGGTGGAGTAACCTGAGAGAGAATCTTATTCTCTTTTAGAAAAACCCAAGAATTCTGAGCTTAACTATTCGCCTCCTCGATCCGATCGAAGAATTTTAACTTTCTTGCTCATTTGGTTCTCTACTTCATTTGCACTCGATAAATTTCTCAAATGCTTCAGACCTGTGTTTCATCAAATGCACATGTCCAAATCTTGAAAAATCATCAGTAAAAGTAATAAAGTAGGAGTAGCCACCTCTGGTCATTATAGATATAGGACCACATACATCACTATGTATCAGTCCTAAGAGTTCTGTAACTCTTGCTCCAGTTCCCATAAATAGAGTCTTGGTCATTTTACCTTTAAGAAAAGACTTACAAGTATCATAAGACTTAAAGTCAAATGGATCTAAATATCCATGCTTATGTAGCTCGCCAAGTCTTTCTTTATTAATATGACCAAGTCTATAATACCATAAGAAAGCATCGTTCATAACTGAGTGCTTTCTTTTATTAGTGTGATGAGTATTCAGAATCGTGTTTTGATTAAGAATATAGATGCTGTCACGCCCCGCTTCCCAAAATACCCGGGAATCGGAACGTGAACAAGCCCGCGACGTATTAGATTGAGAAGAAATATACACTATCTTTTTTTTCCTTTTTTTTTCTTTTTTTCTTCTCAATCCAATACGCTAAGCGTCTAGAAATAAATACAATGCGAAGTCACAGCTCCCCGATCACAATCAGCAAGAATATAATAGACAAACTCAGAATAAAGAAATATCATATCACAAATGGGATAACATCCGAGACATAAAATACGGGTCAAACATGCCATTATACAAACTATCTAAATAAAACACTGGAGAATATAAAATACAATGATCAAGCAGGAGAGGAATTGCTACAAAAGCAAAGTGAAAGAAATAACTAAGCTCGGTTCTTCTTCTGCTCTGTCCACTAGACACTCCTGCTGAGAATACTCGCCTCTGGTGCATCTCCATGCTGAACATGTTCTTCCTCTAAGTCTGACGTATACCAAAGAAAACAGGTGTACATCAGGGTGCATGGCACACGGCAAGACCCCACAAAAGAAAAGAACGAACGAAAACCCAAGCGGAGAATGATACGATAACCGAAACGATAAAAGAATGTGCAACTGGTAATCCAACAAAAACAACATGCGATAACACTACTAAAACATGATAATCAGAAGAATCCAAAAATCGAACAGGTAATGAGGTCATGCAGCTAGCGATCAGAACAATCATACAAGTCACAAAGTTATACAACTAGATGGAATTAATACTTAAAAATCTACAACTCGAGACATAGTACATCGAGCGAAATAATCCAAACAAGGAAATCCTCATGTATATACCATATGTCTCAAATTGTAGATCATTAAATATTAACCCCAATCTATGTATGAAAAGAACACAACTGACCTACATCTCACACAAGAATCCTAGTCACCTTATGTAACAAGTCATGTAACTAGCCATTCTATAACAGGTCACTGGTCCATATCTCACACAGAGTCAACATTCATATCACCGGATAACTGACTGTTCACAAATCCTCTACGCGCATCCAATACCGCTACACGAATCGGTCAGAGGACTACACGCAATCCGATTTCGGCCTGGTCCGAACTCAAGCAGAACTCGGGTGACTACACAAATTCACTGACTAAAGTGACTACACGAATTCACTTTAGCCCAACAAACCAACCCCAGTTACTACACGAATTCACTGGCGCGAGCCTAGAAGATACATCAACAGCCTTATCCGATCACATGAACATGGACTTCCCCATCCCAACTCTCTTGTATTTTCTAAGTCAAACATAATCCACATTGAAACTCGGGTTCACCACCTAAACTTAGTCAACACACTCACACATGTCACTAAGTCTGTTCATGACGCACGAGGCCACTAAGTCATGAACTACTAAGGGTTCTCAAACACTACCAAGAATAATCAATGTAACTAATCATGTGCAATAATATCATAGCATATCAGATAATCAAGATTAAGAATTATAAATCATAAACAAAGTCTATATAATTTAGAAATATTTCCTTTTCCAAAATAATTTCTTTTAAAATTATCATAATTTTCCTCAAATGATTCTGTTCTCAAATAAATTCTTTTTAATTAATATAATTATTCAGAAATGATTCCGCTACCGAAATAAATTCTTTTAATTTATATAATTATTCTAAAATAATCTTTCCTCAAAGTAGTTTAACAATTTAATTAACCTGTTTTTCCAAAATAAATTATTTAACTTATTTATTTAATAATTATTCAAAACCAACTCTTTTTCCAAATAATCTCTTTGCTCATAATAATAATTCTAAAACATCTCAAAATAATCACTTTTACACAAAATAATTATTTCTTTAAATTACTTATCATAATATTATTATTAATATTAATCATCCACAACCCACGCAGATAATATCAATATTCATTTGGTGACATAACCAAATCACAGTCAGATCGAAGCATGTAATTAATTCATATTATATCTAAAACTAAAACGACGAGTCAAAAGAAAGGGATCTTGCCTACGAGACCAAGGGGTCTGCGAACGAGGTGACGGCGCCAATGTGGGTGTTACCGACGGATCTGAAGGGAGGGCAGCAGCGACGGCGAGCTCCGTCGAGCTTCGTCGAGGTGGCAGGGGTCGTTGTCGACTGGCCGAAGAAGGGGTGGCGAACTGGTGGAGCTCGACAGAGGAGGAGGGTTGTCGACGGCGTGGCGAGGGGACGGATCTGGTGGTTCATGATAGGGCGACCGACGGGGATAGGGGCGGCCGACGGGGGTTGAACGGCGGTCAGAGGGTCGGGGGGCTGCTGGTCGAGGCGCTGGAGCGAGGCTAGGTGGCAAGCCTGAGGGGCGCTGGGGGTTTGGTGATGGCTGGCTGGAGCATGGTGAGGCTGAGTGGAGGTCGAGGCGGCGGGTTGGGCTGCTCAGAGCGGCGGTGTAGGCGGAGGTGATGGCGTTCGGCAGCGGGGGTGGTTCAGGGGAGGTGGTGGCCGTTGGGCAGCGGCTTGGGGCAGTTTGAGTGAGTGGCGAAGCGGTTTTGGCGCGGTTGAGGAGGACGAGGGGGCTCAGAGGCGGAGGTTGATGAGGAGGGGTGTAGGGCGACGTGGAGAAGATGGTGGAGGTGGTGGACGTGGGCTGCGGAGGCGGAGAACGTGGGTGGCGGTTTCTTGGCGGCGTGAAAACGAGAGGGGAGGAGAGAGAAGGAGAGAGGGTTGAGGGTTATCATATGTATATATATTATTATATTAGGGTTAAGGTTTGGGTTTAAAACAAAAATAATTAAAATAAATAGTTATGTGTATTTAAAAATTAAACTAATTATAGAATAATTACCTACAAATAAAAAAGTACTCGTTGTGCTATTACAACAGTTGATACGAAACTGAAGAAATAATACTATAAATTACACAATTTAAACAAGAATAATTAATAAAAACATATAATTACTTATTTTAAAAATCAAATAATTATGGGATAATTATATACACAGTAAAACGTACAAGTTATACTAATACGACAGATAATATGTAACAGTAGAAATAATACAGTAAATTATACAAATAATATGTAATTAATAATACAACGTATTATACGAAAATATACATAATAATAAAAATAATACAACGTATTATTTAAAATGACATGTAATAGCATCGATAACACAACAGATAAATTCCATAAATTTTCTCCGTATAAAATTATAATTTATAAATATTAATATCATTTAAATAAATATAAAACTTAGACTTTAGATCATAGAAAATTGTAGAAATTCAAGAAAAATACAAATACTCTTTTAAAAATCATAATTAAATATTTTAAAATACTAAAAAATTATTTTAACTAGTATCAAAATTCATGGTCCTTACATTCTACCCCCCTTAAAACAAATTTCGTCCTTGAAATTAAAATAAGATATGCACGATATCATATGGTCATCTGTAAACCAAAAATAACACATATAATAGTTGACAGTAGAAAGTAAAAAAAAAACTTATCAATAATGGACATACATAAAAGACATAAAATATATGTGTCAATCATGTAATTATGTATTCATAACATTTACACAACGAACACAATGTCAAAATATACCAATAACCATTATTATTATAACCGTTAGAATGACCAAATATGATACAAAACTATAAATCCAATATACATAAAGAATAAACATAATACAATATATGAACTGCCATGTAATAATTTCCAAAAACAATAATCACATATGGACATAAACATCTTACTAAAATAGTAATGCAGAGACTTTTGTATATGAAAAATTAATAAATACATCAATTGAAATAATTAATGAATAGATAAATAAAATACATTATCAAAGTAAAATATACACAATCTAACAAAAGAAAAACAACTAATAAACACAACAAAATATCTACAATGTGCAAAACCTGTAATTAAGTTTTATAAACTTATAACACTCATTTCACATCCTAAATAAACTATGAAACTATTGATAAAACATAAAAGAAATGACTATGTTAACCAATAAACAATATAACCCAAATAACACATATAGACTAATAAATTAATAAAATTAAAGACCACATAAAAAGACATACAAGAAAAACATATAACTTGATAAATGTCCAAACAATAATGGTAATAAAACACGTACATAAAAAGTAAAATGTGACCAAAATTATGGGGTAACATACACAGCAAACATGTATAAATACATGTACAATACGTAGAATTAATAAAATAAATGTAACACAAAATAAAAATAATTACACTATAACATGACCACAAACAAAATTTATAATAAAAACATAATAAATACTGAATCACAATAAGTATAGTAATACACAAATTAAGACGTGAAAGAAAAATGAGTAAGAATACACTCCATAAATATAACGCACACCAACTATAAAAATATCACGACTAATTACGTAACCAAAATACAATATGTAAAAATACAAAAATCATAGCTAAACAAACATGCACATTGTAACAACATTTAATAACCCTATACACAAACTATAAGGCCATAACACCATACACTCAGACCGAAAAATAATAACTCTCATTCAAAGAAAAAATATAAGAATAAAACGATATTGACATAATATGATCTACGAAAAGAAAGAAAGAAAAAAATAAGAGAAACGAAACAGAAGAATAACACGATGTTAAATAACACAAGTCAAAATAATGGAAAATATCAATCTGACAAAGAAAAACATAATTGAAGGACTTAATGCATTCAAATAGGTAACGAACAAATTGACAATATAAACTCAAAATAAATTAGCACATACAAAAATCATAGAATACACTGAAACATAAATGATTACTAACAATACTGACACCCACAACATACTACTAGATAAAGAAGTATAATATATAAAAACAAAAACTATAAAAGGTAAAATAGGTATATAAGCAAATGAAAACATAAGAATAACATAATTCTGTATAATAAAAATAATGATATATTGTAGACAAACATACAATGAATGATTGATGAACATATGAATATAAACACCGATAATACATGAAATAGAACACGATTAAACACAGTTGATGCTAAAAATCATGAATGACTATAAATCAATAAAAATATACATCATAAATATAATAATCAACTTGAATACACTATAATGAAAAGAGAATAGTAATTATAAAAGAACAAAAAAGTAAAACAAATACAAGTAACGAAAACAATGAATAGAGAATGAACAATAAACAATGACACAATAAAAGACATGGATATCTAAACATACCATATAATAAATACTAAAAATAACACGCGTATACAATGTATATTGTCACAATGACAAAACGATACAAATAAAAAACGAAGCAAACAACAACAAATATACAAATACACTATAAACAAACCATGAATAAATACTATACATACTCACAAACGCTATTTAGAATTATCTTTATATTAATTATAAAAGGATAATAATTAATGTAACAAAATAACTAAATAATTAGTAACTCAACTCTAAACTTAACAATATGAATAATTGCTTAAATATCAAAATCGAAATATAAGGCTCTTAAAAATAACAAAACCAATGCAAACATACTAAAATAATCTAACAAGACAAACTTATTGATAAAAACTATATACTGGAAACGTAAAGGATAAGAATATACTGCATATGTAGAATATTAAAATCATGAATCTATTATAGTATATCACTAAAAATATGAACAATATACAATAATCTAAAACATAAGTAATTAATAGATGATATGATAGAAAAACGCACACATACACCATACAGATATGTCAAAGTATATTTTAAATAAAAGAAAATAATCTAAATATCAGATATGCTATTTAATGTGTATGTGAAATCTAAAATAATTTAAAATACTTAATGAACATGATTTGAACAATTGAAAATATATAAGTAATAATATATATATATATATATATTTAATAAAAACATACAACATAATAATGTGTGATACATAAAATAATATAATAAATAATACAAAAATCAATATAATCAAAAGATATATAAGTCAAATCAACGAAATAAAGTCATAAAAATAATAACATATAAAATAATGATCGGCACGAGGATAGAGGAGTTATACAAAGAGAGGGTAATCGCGAAGTGACGGGACAAGAACCGTGGAAAACTTCAGAGTCAAAGAGTGATAAGATAGGGACGAGACGAAATATGTCAAGAAATAGGATAAGGCATAAGAATAGTCTCATGGATGAAATATGATATGTATCTAAATTGTCCATCATATTCTTACTAGCAGGACTCGGGATCATGATCGAAATCGTGACCTGCATTGGCCACCAAAAAAACCTATCACGCCCCGCTTCCCAAAATACCCGGGAATCGGAACGTGAACAAGCCCGCGATGTATTAGATTGAGAAGAAATATACACTATCTTTTTTTTCTTTTCTTTTCTTTTTTTCTTCTCAATCTAATACGCTAAGCGTCTAGAAATAAATACAATGCGAAGTCACAGGTCCCCGATCATAATCAGCAAGAATATAATAGACAAACTCAGAATAAAGAAATATCGTATCACAAATGGGATAACATCCGAGACATAAAATACGGGTCAAACATGCCATTATACAAACTATCTAAATAAAACACTGGAGAATATAAAATACAATGATCAAGCAGGAGAGGAATTGCTACAAAAGCAAAGTGGAAGAAATAACTAAGCTCGGTTCTTCTTCTGCTCTGTCCGCTAGACACTCCTACTGAGAATACTCGGCTCTTGCGCATCTCCAAGCTGAACCTGTTCTTCCTCTGAGTCTGATGTACACCAAAGAAAACAGGTGTACGTCAGGGTGCATGGCACACGGCAAGACCCCACAAAAGAAAAGAACGAACGAAAACCCAAGCGGAGAATGATACGATAACTAAAACGTTAAAAGAATGTGCAACTGGTAATCCAACAAAAACGACATGCGATAACACTACTAAAACATGATAATCAGAAGAATCCAAAAATCAAACAGGTAATGAGGTCATGCAGCTAGCGATCAGAACAATCATACAAGTCACAAAGTCATACAACTAGATGGAATTAATACTTAAAAATCTACAACTCGAGACGTAGTACGTCGAGCGAAATAATCCAAACAAGGAAACCCTCATGTATATACCATATGTCTCAAATTGTAGATCATTAAATATTAACCCCAATCTATGTATGAAAAGAACACAACTGACCTACATCTCACACAAGAATCCTAGTCACCTTATGTAACAAGTCATGTAACTAGTCATTCTATAACAGGTCACTGGTCCATATCTCACACAGAGTCAGCATTCATATCACCGGATAACTGACTGTTCACAAATCCTCTACGCGCATCCAATACCGCTACACGAATCGGTCAGAGGACTACACGCAATCCGATTTCGGCCTGGTCCGAACTCAAGCAGAACTCAGGTGACTACACAAATTCACTGACTAAAGTGACTACACGAATTTACTTTAGCCCAACAAACCAACCCCAGTGACAACTCGAATTCATTGGCGCGAGCCTGGAAGATACATCAACAGCCTTATCCGATCACATGAACATGAACTTCCCCATCCCAACTCTCTTATATTTTCTAAGTCAAACATAATCCACATTGAAACTCGGGTTCACCACCTAAACTTAGTCAACACACTCACACATGTCACTAAGTCTGTTCATGACGCACGAGGCCACTAAGTCATGAACTACTAAGGGTTCTCAAACACAACCAAGAACAATCAATGCAACTAATAATGGGCAATAATATCATAGCATATCAGATAATCAAGATTAAGAATTATAAATCATAAACAGAGTCTACATAATTTAGAAATATTTCCTTTTCCAAAATAATTTCTTTTAAAATTATCATAATTTTCCTCAAATGATTCTGTTCTCAAATAAATTCTTTTTAATTAATATAATTATCCAGAAATGATTCCGCTACCGAAATAAATTCTTTTAATTCATATAATTATTCTAAAATAATCTTTTCTCAAAGTAGTTTAACAATTTAAATTAACCTGTTTTTCCAAAATAAATTATTTAACTTATCTATTTAATAATTATTCAAAACCAACTCTTTTTCCAAATAATCTCTTTGCTAAAACATCTCAAAATAATCACTTTTACACAAAATAATTATTTCTTTAAATTACTTATCATAATTTCATTATTAATATTAATCATCCACAACCCACACAGATAATATCAATATTCATATGGTGACATAACCAAATCACTGTCAGATCGAAGAATGTAATTAATTCATATTATATCTAAAAATAAAACGATGAGTCAAAAGAAAGGGATCTTGCCTACGAGACCAAGGGGTCTGCGGACGAGGTGACGGCGCCGATGTGGGTGTTGACCGACGGATCTGAAGGGAGGGCAGCGGCGACGGCGAGCTCCGTCGGGCTCCATCGAGGTGGCAGGGGTCGTTGTCGACTGGCCGAAGAAGGGGCGGCAAACTGGTGGAGCTCGACGGAGGAGGAGGGTTGTCGACGGCGTGGCGAGGGGACGGATCTGGTGGTTCATGCTGGGGCGGCCGACGGGGAGAGGGGTGACTGACGGGGGTTGAACGGCGGTCAGAGGGTCGGGGCGCTGGGGGTTTGGTGATAGCTGGCTGGAGCAGGGTAAGGCCGAGCGGAGGTCGAGGTGGCGGGTTGGGCTGCTCAGGGCGGCGGTGTAGGCGGGGGTAATAGCGTTCGACAGCGGGGGTGGTTCAGGGGCGGTGGTGGCCGTTGTGCAGCGGCTTGGGGCAGTTTGAGTGAGTGGCAGAGCAGTTTTGGCGCGGCTGAGGAGGACGAGGGGGCTCGGAGGCGGAGGTTGACGAGGAGGGGTGTGGGGCGACGTGGAGAAGATGGTGGAGGTGGTGGGCGTGGGCTGCGGAGGCGGAGAGCGTAGGCGGCGGTTTCTTGGCGGTGTGAAAACGAGAGGGGAGGAGAGAGAAGGAGAGAGGGTTGAGGGTTATCATATGTATATATATATTATTATATTAGGGTTAGGGTTTGGGTTTAAAATAAAAATAATTCAAATAAATAGTTATGGGTATTTAAAAATTAAACTAATTATAGAATAACTACCGACAAATAAAAACGTACTCGTTGTGCTATTACAACAATTGATACGAAACTGAAGAAATAATACTATAAAATACACAATTTAAACAAGAATAATTAATAAAACATATAATTACTTATTTTAAAAATCAAATAATTATGGGATAATTATATGCACAGTAAAACGTACAAGTTATACTAATACGACAGATAATATGTAATGGTAGAAATAATACAGCAGATTATACAAATAATACGTAATTAATAATACAACGTATTATACAAAAATATACGTAATAATAAAAATAATACAACGTATTATTTAAAATGACATGTAATAGCATCGATAACACAACAGATAAATTCCATAAATTTTCACCGCATAAAATTATAATTTATAAATATTAATAGCATTTAAATAAATATAAAACTTAGACTTTAGATCATAGAAAATTATAGAAATTCAAGAAAAATACAAATACTCTTTTAAAAATCATAATTAAATATTTTAAAATACTAAAAATTATTTTAACTAGTATCATAATTTATGGTCCTTACAGATGCCATTACACAATGTTCCATAAGCACTCAACTTTTGATTATATACGATATTCATATATTGTTCTCCAACTTGAACATATATCCATCTTTATCTAATAAAGATATGGATATTATATTACACATCATAGTTGGTACAAAATAGCAGCTATTCAAAAACAAAATATTTCCATTTGGTAAAGCTAGATGAAAATCCCCAACCGCATCTGCTGCAACTATTGCACCATTACTAACTTGTGGGGTCATCTTTCCAGCACCACGCTTTCAATAACTTCTCAGCCCCTGTAACAAATTATAGATGTGATATACTGATCCGGTATCTAATACCCAAGATGTAGGATTTAAAGAAAAACAATTTTGAGTAACCAACGCACCTGAAGATGAAGCAACGACTTGCTTCTTCTTGTTGAGTGAGGCTAGAAATTCAGGACAATTCCTTTTCTAGTGTCCTGACTTGTGACAATGGAAGCCTTCTGTAGTCATCATTTTTGCCTTCCCTTTGTCCTTCTTACCAGCCTTCTTAACACCTTTCTTTGGTTTAGTAGCTTTCTTCATTCCCTTTTTCTTGGCAACCAGTTTGCTAGAAGTGGAAGAAGATTTTCCTATAACCAAGGCTGGTGTTTGTCCCTTTTTCATAGAACTTTCCTCCTGTCTTAACAAATTAAGCAGGATAAGAAGAGTAGGCTCCAGATCCATCATCAAGAACTATGATATGAATTGGGAGTAGGCTGACGTCAAGGATTGCAGAACGATATCTGTATATCTATCTGCATCTAGGCCTGCGTTCAAAAGTTTAAGCTCATTGACATAGGCGATCATTTTGAGGACGTGTCCCAACAGAAGATCCCACATTCATTTTTGTCTAGAACAAATTCCTAGACGCCGCGTACTTCATTTGTCACGGTTGTTCACCATACAGTTCTTCATTATTACAAAATATGGATCTGACATCCATATTCTCATGTTGCCTCTGATGGACCAAATCCATAGAGGCAATTATGAGGCATTGAGCAAGTGAACAATCTTTATCCCACTTTATGTAGATTTCATTGTCCGCTATAGTAGATTCTGGGCCTAGAACGGGTTCCGACGTTGTGAGGACATATGCTACTTTGTCATAAGTTATGGTAATTTTAATATTCCTCAACCAGTCTTTGTAGTTAGGACCGATTAACTTGTTCTTTTCTAGTATGAGTTTTAAGCCAGACATGATGGCCTAAAAGAGAGAGAGAGAGAAAATATTTTAGTAGATGTTCAATACATAAAATAGATTTGGTTTATTTTTTTAATCTAAGTTATGCCTCCCACTATTTTTCAAGTCCCTCAAAACCTTTATAAGAGGTGATCGAAAAACAACCCCTTATTTTCAAGTGGGATCAAGATCCAATTATCATTGAATGTATCAACCTTGACGATGGCTAACAAATCGATATACTCAATAATTGGTAGATACTTTTTATCTTTTACATTCTTGTATATCTTGATATGATTTTGCCCCTAGTCTTTTATGACCTTGACGATTGCCAACAAATCATAAAAAGCTAGTTAAGTTTGGACCCATCATTTCTTGACCGACTTAAATTTAACTTATGCGTACTATTGACGAAGGCCAATAAAGTTGCATAACCAACTTAAGCTATCCTTATATCTTATATACAGATGAATACTACTTAGCCATAGAATAGTATTGTCTTGACGATAGCTAACAAACAAAGTATTTATAAGCTTAGTAGTATTCAACTAAAATCATGGAGGGCTATGGATGATTTCATAAATCTTTTACCGTAATTAAACTTGATATAGTTTAAAGATGCTCTATATTTATACTTGCAACAATTAAACTAGCCAAGTAAGTACAAGATTGGTGGGAGGGTTCCGAGATATTCACCGGGAATATTCATCGGACCTTAATTAAGTAACCACCTCTCTCTAAGACTATAGCACGAAAGATTAGGCATCACCCCTAATCTTAAGTTGGGCATCACCCCATGAGCTATATCTCATAATTACTTTCCTTGACACTAGTTAAAAGTTTGTTTTAAATACATTTCTTTTAACTGCTTTAGGTTTATTTATCTTTCACACTGACGCTATGTTAATGTCGGTCTCACCACTCTATGGTCAATAAACTCTTATTGTCATGTCTCACAAAGTTTAAAATGAGTTTTTTATAATAATAAAAACTATTTCTCTAGTGAGATAGAGATATTAACTTTACAGAATATAACACCCAATTGTATTGACATCTACAATTGGGGCACAACCAACATTGATATATATGTAAAAGCAATATGAAATGGTAGTGGACAACTAAAGGAATAAAAATGCAACTACACTAATTACATTTTAATAAGCAATTTGCAACCCCTTGGAATGCTAGCTCCCTTACAAATCCTATATTATTACAAGCACATATACATAGGACATGCAAGCCCCATTTATAATGGAAAATCATCTCGTAGGATGGGTAATAATATTGCATTGAATGTAAAATAAAAGCTATAAATTAAAAACCTAAACTAAACAACCATACCCCCCCCCCACACACACACACACACCCGAACAAGGCCTATATTCATAGGCATAGCCCATGATCGATGAGCAAGTGCCAAAACCCGTAGGCGTAGCCCATGCTCGGGGAGGGAAGAGGTCATAAATAATATTATATTCCTAGCTATATTACATCAATACAATAAATGTAAGAGAATCGTTGTCTATTATCATCCATAAACATAACAGCCACGCAAGATGATATAAAGCATATAACTTAATCAATATTAAGAGATATGCATCTATCTAGTTATGTAACAATTTGAAAAACTATATAACATAGGGATTATCCTAACTCAAATAGGACTATCATGCTTCTAACATACAACTACACTAGTTGTAAATAAGTGTTTTGTAATTTATACAAGTGTTTTTACTCTTAAAAACTTATGAACCAAAAATAACATTTTTGAATCAACAACTAGTATAACTAATTAAAAAACAACTTGTATTAATTAACTAGTTTCATTAAAACATCTTTTAATTAAACTAGTAATTAGAAGCAAGTACAAAGTCCTCTATGAGTTAGATATACATGTAAAGATTTAATTAGATGGAACTATGACTCTGACACCATGTTGGAAATTCGTGCTAAATACATGCAAAATAGGCAACGGAAGACTATATGTATAATAATACTAAGCATGTAGAGAGTATGAAAAACAAGCTAGAAACATCCTAATTAAGTCTAACATGATCCCTAAAAAAAGAGAGCAACCAAGAGCTTTGAAGGCTTATTTTCGTAGCATGATTCGATGGTAGATCAAATAACCCCTAGCTCTTTCTCCTTGTTGTTGTAAACCTCCTTGTAGTGGATCTCCAAGTTTCCAAATGAGCTTGATAAAATCAGAGTCTTCTTGAGACACAAGGCAAGATATCCATCCTGGGGTACTATACAACCCTACTACTTCCTCTTACTCAAATATTACTAGAGTTTAGTAAGATGATAGCTCACTTTTATTCTCTTATGGAAAAAACCACTTAGCTAATTGTTCATTAACCTTTCCATAAAAAAGAGAGCTCATATATATATAGTGAGATATGTCATGACTCATCTCATGAGTCATGCCATGAGTCATCCAAATGTAATGATTCTTTGCAGGAGTCATGCAATGACTCATCTCATGAGTCATGCAAAGAGTTATGAAAAATCAAAATTATATGCTAAAACTATGTGCCCAAACCATACCACCTTAATGACTCATCTCATGACTCATTAATCAAGGTATAATAAAGTGTATATTTTATAAATAAAAATACCACATCAATACGGTATTTCATAAATACGATATTGCGTAATTTTTCCAATCATTAACTAATAAGTCATCATATGACCAAAAAAATCAATGAGTTGACCAAAAGTCAATTGTTGACCAAAAAGTCAACCAGTTGACTAAAAGATAACTTTATGAGGAAAATACTAGAATTCGTTTCTTAAGCACATAACATTCTAATTTTACCGATACATATAATCGTTTATGTGTATCCGTTGAAAATCATATATGTGTATCAATCATATGTATTAACTCTATAAATTGTATTTCATAGGATTCAAGTATGCGCTTGGTGTGACTCTAGGGCCCAACTTAAGACTCGGCAGTGGATCATATCCACAAGTACAACGGAGGTGCTAGCTACACATGAAGACTACCCGGGTATAAGTTATGATAAATGACTGTAGGATGCTTATACAATTTTATCAGGACTACTCAATGATAATATCGTACAGTCTGGTCTCTTCGTCAAACCATGTCAAAATATAGAGCCTAGGGTATGGAAAACTGTCAAACCCTAATAGCTGGATTAGTGTTTGTTGATATTAAACTCATAACCTTTAAGATCAAACTAACACTCAGTTTATCTTATTTATCTTAGCCAAGTATTTCCAGGCTATAGTTATATCAAATAATCTTATGACATCAACCCTCTTATACTGGGAGAGAGGAATCCCATTTTGGCATCTCAATATCTACTTATGTCTCGGGATGCACCCAACAAGAACCGTTATGCATAACTCAATGAGAACTGTGATTAGGTAAAAGTCTAAGTACACCTATACTGACATGTAAGATATTGCACTGATGCCTCAGGTCAAGGGACCACTTTGTACTATATCACTTTAGAACTTGTATTTGATATTTAAGTATAATTATCAACTAGACATTCTCAGTGAGTCATTCAGTCAACTCATTCACTAATGAGTCACCTGTATACTATATCTTGATGTATCACATCAATGATCCAAGAGATGGATCATCATCCTACCAAATGAGAAATAGAGTACACACTAGTCTTCCCAAAGTGATGAAGTCTCATTTTAACACTTCATCAACTAGGAACATTTAAGAATATACGTTTGAGACAAATCAGATCTCTTCATTATGATCATATTCGAAATGTCTGGTAGTCTAGTATCATTCTAAGGATTTTATCTATATTAAAATATCAGATAAATACTAACCAAAATTGTATACTATCATTTTGAACAGGGATGTTATATTCATATAGGTCCTGTTATAATATATAATTATTGTCTGTAGGACACCTATATCTAACAACTCCTCTCTTTATCAACCTTTAAAATGGTTGGTATTTTTTCGACAGATTGGCTATGAATCTGTAGATGTAGGCTAGACGCCCTTATAAACCTCTAAGTTTCTTGAGATTTCTTGAAGGTGGCATATCATGGATGGCTTTGGCTTTCTCTGAGTCCACACCCTTTGGATATAACAACAAATTCTAGGAATTGCCTAATAATACGCCCCCCCCCCTCGAAAAAAACTTAGTTGGGTTCATCTTGAGTTGATGCTTTTGCATGATGTGAAAAACTATTCTTAAGAGATGATCTTTTTTGCGATGACTTTTGATCGCGAGGTCGGCATTGTAGCATTTAACTTTCTTGTGTAAGTGCTCGCAAAAGATCATGCTCATTGCTCATTGGTAGGTGGCTCTAGAGTTCTTTAGACCAAAGGGATATTATTGTATAATAGTGTATACCCAAGGATGTTCTGAAGGATGTGTGCTTCTCATCATCCGGATGTATCTTAACTTGATTATATCAAGAAAAAACATCCATGAACAACATCTTCTCAAACCCACAATATTATCAATCATGATATCTGTGATAGAGAGAGGGAACTGATCTTTTGGAAAAGCTAAGTTGAGATCTCTAAAATCAATGTAGAATCTAATCATCTAATTCTTCTTTGTCACAATGACAATATTGACCAACTAGTCTGAGTGTTGCTCTTCATGGATGAGACCTCACTCAATAAGTTTGTATATTTTTATCTCAATTTGCTCCATCAACTCAGGTTGGAAGTGTCAATGTTGTTATTTGACCGGCTTGATGTTGTGGTTAATATCGAGAAGATGCATAACTGCACTCAGATCTAGTCCGGACATGTCTTCGTAGCTTTAAGCAAAGACATCAATGTATTCTTGAATGAGAGATATGAATTCTTCCTTCTCAGTGGGTAATAAACTCTTGTTGATGAAGATGGGTTTGTGATTGTCTTCATTATTTATATTGACTTTGGTCATCCTATCTTCGGTGGGTGGTTCATGTAGTTCAAAGCAAGATTCCCATTGAGCCCTAAGCTATTTTACCCTTGGGTCATTCTCCGGATCTCAAACACTCCTAGTTTGTTAAGCTTTTTTGGTTTAGCTATATGAAACCATATTGATTGTGAACTCTTTGAACATGGTACAATACTAACATTGGAGTCCAAATCAGATGTATCTAAAGAATGACTTAGTAAATTCTCAAGTCCTAGTTCTGTCTATGGGTCTGAGTTGTCGGCTGTTGGTGAGTCATATATGACCCTTTTACGGGTATATATAAAGACAGTTCCAAAGCTAACCTAGAAAGACAAGCATTGACCTCTGAGTTTTCATGCTTAGAGCCAAAAGAACAATCGTAAGCAAATTCTACATTATCATTAAGAATCTAGTCGCCGTGAATTTTGACAAACTAGCCTGTACAAAGATCTTCTAGGATAATTACAAGGGGTTCCATCTCCCAAATGAGATCTTTATCTTGGTCAGGTTCACTATCCACCTTATTACCACTATGGAGATCTTTTTGAAGAGATCTTCTAGAATGATTACCTTGATTGTGTGTTTTCATCATAAAGAAGAGAATCGGTAAAGTAGTTCTCCTCTCCCTTAAAGGGATGCTTGTCGGCGTAGACTTTTTTAACTACCCCCTAATTATCAACATACCTAAAGCACTGATAAAGTATCGGTAGGTGTTTGCGTCAGAAATTAGTTTATTTATTGAGCTTATTACAACTCGCTTATCGAATACAATGAATTCTGAGAAATAAATCTTTTTATAAGACTTCTCATTATAAACAAACAACTTCCTAGAAATACACGCAGAAACATTTATCGTTCGTTGCTTGCGTGAGATCTTTGCCTGTGTCGGGGGTGCATTTGTCCATTGACGACCAAATCACAGATCCAAGTTGAACCGTAAACAAGGCTTAAGGTAAATGTTTTGTTTTAGAAACAAAGACAGAAGTGAATATCTTAGCAAAGTAAAATAAAACACTCTTCTTGAGATTAAGTCAAAGCTTAGATCTCAAGGAATCACAAGAGCTCTGAAAGGCTTGCACGTGATGAAGACTCTCTCTCTCTCTCTCCCTTACTTAAAACGCTCAAATCTCTGCTCTATTCTGATCAATAATGTTCTCCTTTCTCTCTCAGTAATGGTCCTAGGAAGGTATTTAC
Source organism: Asparagus kiusianus (assembly GCA_022839385.1). NCBI lineage: Eukaryota > Viridiplantae > Streptophyta > Magnoliopsida > Asparagales > Asparagaceae > Asparagus > Asparagus kiusianus. The sequence goes on along the minus strand of BQKN01001070.1, from coordinate 86,387 downwards.
AACCCATAAGAACTGTAACTGAAGTCTGAAGTTGAAACAAAACAAGTCGACAAAATCCCTATTTCCGAGATAGTTGCGGCTGTCTTGAAAACAGGGTTCATTCCTATCCATTTTGTAACCATTCCCACTATGCTTTAATGTCATTATTTTAGCAGTTATTGGTGTGAATTTTGCTTGTAACATCTCCCCCATGATTATGGATGGTCCCCAATAGTTATAAAGCTACGTGGATCACCCAAACCTCAAGAAAATCATCACCAAGTTCACTCTAGTTTCTAAGACAGTCGCAAGTGTTTCGAAAACTATGATTTGCCTTCATAGCTTCTGAGACAGCCGTAAGTGTTTTGGAAACTATGATTTGCCTTCATCACTTCTGAGATAGCTACAACTATCTTGGAAACTATGAGTCTTCTCATAGTTTTTGAGACAAGTTTTGTGCCTCGAAACTTGTGTGATATGCTTCTTAGGCATTCCTTAGTTGATTTTTTTGAGTTGAAGAGATTCATTAACTTTTGTCAAAGCATCGCAATGATCGTTGAATCTTCTCTTTAGTTCCTTGTAATATTGGGAGTCATTTGGTGAGATAGGAAGCTTTCGAGTCGACTTAAGGTGTATCGACCGACACCACCTTTCGAGGGTACAAAAGGGACTTGGCTTCGGAGATTGGTCTTCTGCCAAGACACTTGCTAGTGTCTCGGAAAAAGCCACCTTTCGAGTCGGCATGGAGGGGGTCTCATCTCAGGTATCATCTCGAGATGTCGGCCTTCAAGTTGACACATGAGGTATCATCTTAGTTCGCCATTCGAGTTGACATAGGAATTATCATCTTCATCTAGCCAACGTTGATCTCGTCTCGATTTTGAACTATCATCTCGTCTCAGATTTCAAGTCGGCTATCACCGACTCTTGAGTCAACGTGAAGGGATCTCATCTAGGACTTCGAGTCGACTGTCAATGCCTTTTGAGTCGATGCAAAGGAGATCTCATCTTGGGTCTATGAGTCAACTGCCAACGCTTTTTGAGTCGACACAAAATAGGTGTCGTCTCGAGTCTCGGCTCAGACTTTGAGTCGACTTCTAACGCCTTTCAAGTTGATGCGAAGGAGATCTTGTCTCGGGTCTCATCTTGAACTTTGAGTTGATCGCCAACACCTATAGAGTTGGCATGGAGGTGTCATCTTGTCTGGTTGAGATGTTGACCAACTTTCGAGTCAACACAAGAGGTGTCATTTCGTCTAGTTGATTGAGATGTCAAATTTCTTTTGAGTCAACACAGGAGGTGTCGTCTTGTCTGATTGATTGAGTCGTCGACCTTTACTCGCTTTGTAGGGGTTGTCGGATTGTAATTCCCATTGTTGATTTGGCTCCTTAGTCGTCCTTTGACATCGGGTAATTCCCTGTAATTCAGATAATAGCGTTTATCACCTTCCTTTCAACTTGAGCTTATATGTGATACTCTATAGGCAATTTTTGACGTCTACAAATACCCCCTCCAGATTGTTCAGCCTCATTCTTTCATAAAGGAGGCTAGAATACTTTGGATATGATACACATACTTTAATTCGTTGACTTCTCCATCTTTTAATCTATCCAGTATTTTATTAAATAGCTAGAAAAATTCTGGTGCTACATTTATCATCTGACCATTGTCAAAATCTTGAAGTGAAGTTATTGTGTTGATTTGTGAATTAGCTCGTGTCATTGAGTAGTCGATGAACTGATCATCTTGGTCGAGAATTTATATCTGAATTATGATTGAACACCCAAAGATTATCCTTGGTCTTGGAATTGATCTGTATCTTATTTCGGCAAAGTTATCGATGCGTTAATTGACGTCGACCTTCATTGCAACGTGAACACAGTTTATACTCATACGTAACTGATGTCTATACAGTTTAAGCTCTTAAGGTGTTGGAGTAGGGAGAATTAGTTTTTACTCATGTACTCCTTAGAGTTTTTTTGGGAATCAGTTTAACCTCGTGTGCCTGTTGAAGGTTCAAAGAGGTACGGTTTATACTCGTATACATATCGGAGTATAGGAAGAGCAAGCTAAAAATACATCAGAGGCTCGTCAATTTAAGCTCTTTGTACGAGATTTGTGTTGGGTTTGGTATGGCCTCAAACCAGTTTTCACTACACACTTGTATCTGAATGATAACATTTTGATATTGCATATTACATTTTTCTATATGATTATAGATGTGCTGAAGAGCCCTTAGACTATTGGTCTATGACTACTGAGTGTGGGACACTCAAGGAGATAGAAGTCATAGAGGTATAATTGTCTTAATACTTTCGCAATCACTGTCAGGTTTGGGCTACCTGTCAGGTTATGATTGTAGTATGTTCAGCTCCTAATAGGAGGATGGTCTATCTTAACCATTTGAGAGGGGTTTCTCATAGCTGACATACTGTTGTGTTCATTTAGTGTTACTGAATACAATGATGGACATGAGATTATGTTTGATCAAAACTTTGTCAACATCAAAACACGTATAATCTCATTCCCTATTGTGGATGAAACAACTCTTAATCTTAAGACATGAGGCGAACTTAAACATTGGGCTTATGCTGCTTTGATGTACTAATGAGTGTGGCAAAGAGGCCTATACCTCAGTGCATTGGATAACTGAGTTCAAGGTATTAGAACTCCTATGTCAAGATGGAATCCACCCTCGGTAGGAGTATATCCCCTTGAGTCAGCTAGCAGTCTGGTTGCGGGAATTTGTACAACTACTCGTAACAGTAGAAGTAAACAGTAGTGGTTTTCCATACCCTTGGTTTTATAAATATGATCTCACCTCTCTCTCTGTTAAGAGGTTGAAGAAGACTAGGTTTTTGAGAAAACTAAAACAAGAAAGAGAGAGAGAGAGATTTCCTTGGTGGTTTCAATCAAGGAGAAGTTGATCTTGACGTGTTGATCGGAGTCCCACTACTCACATGGAGGGCAGATGTTGATCATAGGCGTGAAGACTCAAGGCAGCAAGTACATCTTCCTCGGCCGTGGTTTCTTAACCAACAAAGGAATAAAGATAAAGATCTAAACTTGTATTGTTAGATCTGTAGCATTGTAGTTCTAGTTGCAATCTATTGATAATCAGATATGTTAAAGAAAATTAGTAGTCCAGGGTGATTCCTAAGGGCCAATGACTACGAATTTTTATAGGGCCTAGAGCCTCCCTAGGGGTTGATATGGATAGGTCTAGGGCGGGTTTTGGGCTAGGATCACATGCTTCCGCATAAAAAAAAACTGTTATTCGGATGCCCAATTCCTAACAATTTGATTGTAGGACCAGCTATAGATGTTGATACAACTACTATCTCTGAAGCAACCCTAGGCTCTCGAGTCACGAGACCAACTGATAAAGCTGATGCGTCAATGACTATTAAAGCTGATTGAAGATGAAGCTTGTACAAGCTTTATGAAGAGAAGATCTTCGAGTTAGAAGAGCGAATCCATCATCACAAACTGTTCATTATAGGATTTTTGGCAAACCCTCAGCCATCAACGGATTTGATGAGCCTTTATCGATTATCGTTTGAGTCGGGCTAGCATGTAACGTTGTGCTAAAAGAATGAACTCTTTTAGATTTAGTGCTATGATATCGAATACATAAACTTTATCATTTTCATCGGAACACACCACCCGACAACACGTGTTAGACGTAGGTTTATCTCTAATTAGGGATCGAGATAATATCCCCCACGCGTGTAAGGCATGGGATTTTGGTTAGATTGTGTCTTCTCTTGGGATAAAGACGAACCAGGTTCTAGAGAGGAAGAATTTTATATTCTATCTCAAGGTCTTCTCTTGGGCAAAGACGAATCCGATGCTGGAGAAGAAGAATTTTATACTCTATCCCCTACTGTAAAAGAAACTCAAAGTGGGATCTCTACTTTGAGAATCCTGAAGGTGAAACTAAGAGTGGGATCTCCACTTCGATAATTAAAAAGATCCAGATAACCCTAACTTTTATAGGATTAGTTACCCAAATCTGAAGATAAATTTCTCATTTATCGAGATAAAATTCTGATTTCGGCCCTAACTGTTTGAAGGTTTGACTAAGCGGGAATTTTAAAACGATCCTAATTGTAGGAAGGTTTGATCGTCCAATTTAAGTAGAGGAGGGGATTTTGGCTTTGGCTCTAACTGTTTAAATGTTTGATCAAGTGGGAATTTGAGACGACCCTAACTGTTTAAAGGTGTGATCAAGTGGGAATTTGAGACGACCCTAACTGTTTAAAGATTTGATCTTTCAATTTAAAAGTGAACCTCTTATTCATGGAAGGAATCGAGAGGGAATTTTATCTTTGGCCCTAACTGTTTAAAGGTTTGACCAAATGAGCAATTTGAGATGACCCTAATTGTTTAAGGTTTGATCGTTCAATTTGAAAGTAGACCTCTCGTTCATGGAAGGAATCAAGAGGGTATTTTAGCTTTGGCTCTAACTGTTTAAAGGTTTGACCAAATGAGCAATTTGAGACGACCCTAATTGTTTAAAAGTTTGATCATTCAATTTAAAAGTGGACCTCTCGTTCATGGAAGGAATCGAGAGAGGATTTTAGCTTTGGCCCTAACTGTTTAAATGTTTGACCAAATGGGAGTTTGAAATAACCCTAACTGTTTAAAGGTTTGATCGCTCAATTTGAAAGTAGACCTCTTATTCATGGAAGGATCGAGAGGGAATTTTAACTTTGGTCCTAACTATTTAAAGATTTGACCAAATGAGAGTCTGAGATGACTCTAACTGTTTAAAGGTAAGATCATTCAATTTGAAAGTGAACCTCTCATTCATAAAAGGAATCAAGAGGGAATTTTAGCTTTAGCCCTAACTGTTTAAATGTTTGACCAAATGGGAGTTTGAGACGACCCTAACTATTTAAAGGTTTGATCATTCAATTTGAAAGTGGACGTCTCGTTTATGGAAGGAATCGAGAGAGGATTTTTTGCTTTGGCCCTAACTATTTAAAGGTTTGACCAAATGAGTAGTATGAGTGGGGGTACAAATAACAATGAGAATGTTAATTTGTACAAAACACTCATTGGGGATTTTTGGTGTCAAGTGATAAGATATTAACACGAAGGGAGTTCGATGATTATCATGGATCAACAGATTGAAATTTTGGATGTTGCGTCAGAACTTCAACAGTGAGAGTGTTAAAGATTAGACACAGTGCGAGTTTGAAGGATTTTAACCATAAAGAATTTTGGTGGACTCATCATCAATTAATTTGATCAGTGAGGGATTTTGTAGTGGAGGACTGTGAATTATTAAGCACTTCAAAATTATACCCTGAGACTTTTGTGAGGAAAGATTGACCGCATGTAGTCGTTGAATCTCATCTCTACGAAAAAGTGCTCCGAAAGTCACAGTAGGAGGGTTTTAATCATCTTGGAAATGATTAAATAGCCATAGTGGGAGATTCTTAATCATGATTAAGAATGAATTATTCCGATGATTGGTTTTTACCTTGAATAATTAGTTTTGGGTTATCCTTAAGAATATCATGTGTAGTATTCTTATAGAACTTCCCATTAGAACGTATTAAGGTATTCCACCCCCAGTTCTTTAGCGAACCTAAATCCAATTGTATTCTATCACATTATTGGGTTATCCTTAAGAATATTAAGAGTAGTATTCTCCAGGAACTTCTCGTTGTTGAAAATAAGGGAAGTAGTTTAACATCATATACCCGTCGGAGGAAAGGGAGAAGCAGCTTGTACTCTTATACTCTTCGGAGTTTTGGAGAAGCAGTTTATACTCGTATACTCTTTGGAGTACTCGCCATTCTCATTTGGTTTGTTTCGCTGTTATGATGACGGCATCAATCAAGACTTGGATTCTGTTTTTGAGAACGAAGCAAGCCTTAGTAGGATGAAGAACCCTCATGTGGTACTCACGGTATTTTAGGTCTGAATTCTTGTTGGCTTCCTCCTAATTTTTAATAGATGGCAGTTCAATTTTGTTGTTGTTCAGGAGATACTTAAAGATGGCTGAAACCTCATCGTCCTTGAAGGAGTACCGTTGTGTTTGAGGCGATTGTTTTGGTGATTGTTGCTATAATTGTCGTTGTAATGTTTGATAAACGTCAACAGCAGTTGTAGACACTGTCGGTTGGCCTCTTTCAGCCTTCTTTCTTTTGAGGAAGCGTTTGGCCTGTTCACCATGTAGTTTTAATTCCTTCCAGGTTTTGGATGGCATAACCCCCAAGGCTTCCAGGACATTAGTGGAGAGATTGTTGTAGTATGTCTGTAAGATGAACTCCTTTATGATAGGATCCCTACAATTCATTACCTTGTTACGGAAGCGTTTGATAAAGCTATCAACTGACTCCCCATCCTTCTTCTTCTCGTCCACCAGAGCTCCAATTGATACTTCAGTGTCATCATCGAAGAGTTACTAAGGAATATATTTTTTATATCGTCCCAGCAGTTGACGCTCCCTGGTTTGAGACGTCGAAGGCGACCCTATGAAGGGTCCCTACGAATGACCGAATCATCAAGAGCTCATTACATAAGATCATACCCAACTAAGACTTGAAGTAGATCAAATACTGGATTGGCGAGCCTCTCCCATCAAATGGCGTGTAGTTAATTAGATTGAACTTTGTTGAATACAAAATTGATTCCCACTCTCTCGTATATGGGCACGGAATGCCAGTCTTCTTCACTTCTTGAGCAGACATCAAAGCGTTGACTTTGTTCTCGAGCTCTTTCATTTTCTTGTCCTCACCCGTACTTTTCTTTAGGGGATGTTAAGCAGATTCAATTGGACCACTCCTAGCATTATTGTCATTGGGAGGAGGATCGACCAAGATGTGCTCATCTACCTCTGAATCACTGTCGACTGTATTCATTCGAACCGAAGCAGTATTATGCCGGCTAGACTCAGCCCGCTAACTTGACTCAGGCTGCTGATGAGATTGTTGAGTTTGCAAATCTCTCATCTGTTACATAGTCAACTCCATCTCTATTCTCATCTGAGCTCTGATTTCTTCTCGCTGCTTAGTTAGAGCTTCTTGCAGCAATTGAGCTAATTGATCAGGTGTTATGGTGAATACCTCTCTAGCCTATCCTACACTAGACATTATGTCATCAGAGGCACTTGCAGAATAAGTATCTGAGAGCTCTTCTTCTGAAGAAAACCCTTGGTGCATTCTTCTATAATCTCTACGTCTAGTGGCCCTTAGCTGTAGCCATGACATTCTATGAGAGAGCCCCTGATCAACTCTTCCTCCAAGAGAAAAATTAGGGTTAGAATTGTTTGAATGTTGTTTTCCTCTATCTGTCATATTAATGGTGACCTCTGGAAGCTCATCATCTTAAAGAGCAGATCTTCTCTTGTAGAAACGCCTCGGCTTGGGCTTTGACGTTTCAATAGAAAGTCTTTGGAATACAGAGACTCTTGGTGGTAAGGCTTTAGAGTAGCTACACTCGGACAATACTGCTCTGATAAGCCTTTCACATGAGCAATGAGGGCTCATTTCTTGAACAGTCCTCTTTTGATACTTATTCACACCCCTAGTCTGATAGTACAACTCATCAGTATGATGATCGGAGCAACCTATCGGCTATTGGTTTAACTCCCTGGGTATGACGTTATCTTTAGACCCACCCTCTTGTGAGTGTGGACTCTTAATGGGATCCTGGGTTTCAACACGCACCCCAAGTGGGTGGTTACAGGAGCTTTCTCAGCCTGGGATTGCTTTGACTTAGTGGGAGAACACGTGTGACACCTAGTCTGAAGAGTTACTTAAGATTTGTTCACCGGACCCAAGCGTTCTATGATTGGATCTTTGCATCAATCCTCATGCAAGGACCAAGGCGATCTGCCATCTTGATTTTGAACTTTAACAGGTCAGGACTGACCCAAGGCTTCATTGGTGGAGTAGCAGATGTGGTTGTAGTAGACGAGTGAGGAGTAGACGTCAACGGAGTCAAAGGAGAGCCCTTGGGAGATGGCCTTTGTCCGAGACACTTACATATGTCTCGGATATGGCTCCCTTTACTAAGACAGCTGCTAGTTTCTCGGATAAGGTCCCTTTGTCCGAGACACTCGCAAGTGTCTTGGTTGAAGGAAGTATTTCACAATTCTGAGTCTCGTGTAAGTTCAGATTTTAGGATCAAAACTTTGCGAATTCTATATGATTAATTGGACACCATTTCTTTCCTCCCTTCTTGTGATTGTTGCAAAAGGGCACGAGCACGAGCTGCGTTTGCACAGTGCTTTTGAATGCGCTCTTTAAGGGTCGAACGGGCTCTTTTGACGAGAACTCATTCCTCCATTGTTAACTTAGCAAAAATATGAGTGGTTTGTCATTGAGGCAAATGGACCACTTGTTGTTTGCTCGACTCTAGATCCGCGTAGTAGCGAACCCCGTTGACTTGTTCTAAGGACTTAGCCATTTGACGAGCATTGTATTGACGTTGTCTCTGACGAGCCCACTTCATTGGTGCTGGTGAGCTTTGATTTAATGACTCCTTAACTAGAGAGGAGTCCTTGTGAGCAGAGGTCTCGGTATTGTTGATTGCCGGAGAAGCGTTGTAAGGGGTAGCCTCAACAATAATCGGTCGAGAGTCTTCACTGTTGTAGGCTGTCTAAAAATCACAATGGATAGCTGATCCCCACGGATTAAGATAGAGATTACAAGGCAATGGTTCCTTCAAATCAAGAAGCAGAATTCATCCTTACAATCAAAACACAAGAAATTTCTAAATCATTACATCCGCAGCTTTATAATCGCTACAAACACGGCCTCATGTTTGAGATGATTGATCTTGATGGCTGCGACAACAACATGACTAATATTATATTAGCAACTATTAGAGATGCTGATGAGCAGTGTAATGATTTCAGAAATAAAAGGTTGGACTTAGTTGGTGAGTTGCTTGGTAGAGAGCTGTGAGCAAATATTCGCTGATTCCCATCAAGTTCCAATAATGAAAGCTACAATCAGATAGCTTTCATGCCAACAAACGAAAGCTGCAAATAGAGGACTTTTCACATAAAGCGAGAAGAGTTACAACTCGACGACACTTCCGACAACTGATGAAAACTCTATTCGGCAGTCTTCACTATCTACAGTGGAAGTTACAATCTAACGACTTTCACATCACACAACAGCTAAAGCGAGGATTACTGAACGACGGTCTTTGCAACGCCTTTCAGAAGAAGTTACAAGTCAACCAACTCCTTCTAAAACGCGAAATTCACATTCGCGTTACAATTCTAGAAATGCAGGCGACCCCCGCGTTTCTAAGTCACAACTAGTGAAACGCGAGCGACCCTCGTGTTCTGGATGTTCAGTCAACACCCAACCTCGCGTCTCAATCCTAAGACGCGAGGTTAGGGTCATGAACGCCAGGTTGGACGTTTGACTCATTCAAATATGAGTCGAACGGTTTCAGAACCGTTTTCCCCACGATCTGAGGAAATCACGCCCACTTAGGAGCAGATTTAGAGGGCAGTTACAGCCTCTTATCCCCTTATAAAAACTCAACAAACCCAACGAAGTAGAGGGTTGGATTTTTAGGATCGAAACCGTAAGGGGTTAAAGATTTTCAGTTCCAAAACAGTGCGAGAGTTGGCAGCAGAGGCGAATTCTTCGAAGGAGAGGATTTAGCTCAGATTCAGAAGACCAAATCTGGGAGAATCCTTTAGCAACAGAAACTCAGCTTGGCAATTAACCGAATTTTCGGTTCTAACAACTCTGGTCAGAGAGTTCTAACTTGTTCTGAGTTCTTAAAACTCGTTCAGAGTTATTTATCAAACTTTTCACAGAAGTTCATTGTTCCCATGAGATAAGAGACGATCAGATCGTCAATGGAGAGCAAATTCGATGCAAGCAATCGAAGGAGGCACTCCATCGCTACCGAGAAGAACCCAGTTTTAAACAAAGGGGAGAACCAAATTCGTTCTCTTCTCTTTTGTAATCGGAATCCAAATTGTAATTGATTTTGAGAGAATACAAGTCTATTTTCTTTCATTTCTTTTACTGTAAATTTTCCCACAAACAAAAGATGGCGACTCCGCTAGGGACTAGCTTCTCTGACGACGAAGTAGTGGCGCAATCCGACGTCCACCTCATAGGAACAACTGTCGAAACTCTCGTCGTGGAGTTTGATCAAGCAAAATACGAGGAAGCCTTATCCTCTGGATCGCTTAGCCCCAAGGCTAAGCGTGATGTCCGCAAGATCTCCAAAGAGATCGAATCTGTTGCTAAAACGCCAAGGAAAGTCCTCTCCTTTGGCCAAAATTCGCTGAACAGCCCCTCTACTTCAGGAGCGGGCTTAGCCTCTGCTGAACTCGCATAGTGAGTTGAACATCCCACATCCGCGTCAAAACGACGTGTTGCAGGCCGTAAACGGGCTATGGAGGAGACAAGCCCCAAAAACCACAACGACGCTGTTGCCAAGGCTCTGAAACAAGCCAAGAAGAACGCTGCTCGAAGACGGAGAAGATCCATACGACGAGCACATCTGCGCAAGAGTCGAAAGATAACCCGACGCGAGGATCGCATTCGTGAGGCTTTACCCGAGCATAGCGTTTCCACCAAAGAACGCGTGCTTCGTGGTAACGAGCCCAATTACGAGCCTCAGCTAATACAGCTGAAACGCGACCCTCAGTGGCGCGTTGTTCCTGCAAAACGCGGCCCTCAGAAAAGCACCGCCAAAAATAAACGGACATCTCAAGTGCGCATTCAAAGAAAACATGACTCTCAAGAGTCTGTTTCACCAACCAAACGGGACCCTCAGGGGCGCGTTCAACCAAAACATGACCCTCAGGGGTCTGTTTCATCATTTAAACGTAGGCTTCGGCCTAATGTTTATAAATCCAAACGTGACCCTCGCATTATTCTTCAAGAACGCGCCCTTAGCGTTGCTCTTCAAGAACTCGATCCTCAAGAGGTCCGTCAACTGCAAAATAGTCCACATGGGTTTAAAATCCACGTTCGACGAGAACCGATTTCATCCACCCAAGGGCAGGGGGTTCCATCTCCACCTTCACGCCCAGGGATAGCTTCCTCCCAAGTTCCTGATCTGCGGGAATTATTGTCAAGAGGAAAGCCAGTGCAGCAAGCAGCTCACTCATGCCAATGTGAGAGGCTTATTCTGCAGATCTTTCAGAGTGCCATTGTTGTGCATCCGCGCCTCGCCAGTCTGTATTTGATAGGTTGACAAACGTCGCTAGACCTACCAAACGACAATGTCGATACAAAAAGAAGATAACCGAGACTGAATACCCCGAAGTCACTATAAATGTGATAGGCAGGGGAAAGGCTTCAAATCCCAGTTCTGAAGAATCACAAAGGAGTCATTCCCCGACTGTTCGGGAAATTTGTAAAGAGTTTGAAGGGGTATACCGACACACCCAGACTCGTACAGGAGCTATTCGCTCGGTTAACTACGAAAGGTTAGCCAAAGGAATTGTTTCTGATGATGAATATTCGGCAATTGCCGAATCTCAATCTTCGAGCTCTGTGGTGGCTCGTGAAGTTTCCGCTTACATGGTAGGGAATCCTGAAGACTTAGCTAAGAGAGTAGATGAACATCACATCATGCTCCACGCATAACAGGAAACCCTTCTTCAAATGAAGGATATGTTGGCCTAGCTCCTTGCCGAAAAAGGCCAAAGACATGAATCTTCCCGAAGAACCACATCAAAGGGAAAGCAGAAGGTGACTGAACATTCAGATCGTGAAACTCATAACTTAGAGTCCTCCTCTGAAAATGAGAAGGAGACAGAAAGAGAACTGCATCCCCAGTCTGCTAAAGTGGACGAACTGGAGGCTCGCCTCAATGCAATCGCCAACAGAAGCGAACTCCGCGAAGAAGGGGTCGTGCGACCTTATCCCGCTGAATGGGACACAGCTCCTTACCCACCGAAGTTTAAGGCACCAACCCTGTAACCTTTCGATGGCACAGGGTCACCCAATCAGCACATCTACTACTTCAAGTCACAGACTGGAGATGTAGTAGCAAACAACGCCATTCTGACCTGGCTATTCATTGGTACGCTCAAGGGTGTCGCTTTTGAGTGGTTTATGAAACTGCCTGCTGGATCTATTCAAAAATGGGTAGATTTGGAAAGGCTATTCTTAGCCAGGTTCTTTGAGGACGATACGGAGGTTTCAGTCCCGACTCTTCTAGCCACTAAACAAAGGAAAGGAGAGTCCATCAAGGCATATGTAGAGAGATTCCGCAGCATGGCGTTGTGATGCCCATCAGGTATGACTCAATCAACTTTGGTTGAAACTTGCAGGCGCAATTTGCAGACCCAACTCCTCGCCCAGATGGGAGTAGCAGAATGTAGATCCTGGAGATAGCTGGTTTCGCAGGGAGAACAAGCTGAAGAAATAGTAGCTCGCGTAAAAGCTGAAGAAATTCTATAACCCAAACCACAACAGCAACGTAACCAGCACAATGCCCAGCGGTCTAAGGGAAAAGAGACTTTGGCAGCCGACGCCAACACGCGAGCATCACCTCCCGCTAAGCAAGGCAAAGCACCGAATCAGCAAAGAGCACCCAAGCAGTATTCATTCAAGGAAGAACATGTGCACACCTTGTTCCAACTACTTCGGAAGAACAACAAACTGCAGCTTCCCGAAATCAGGAAACCGGATGAGGTAGGAAAAGTTAATGATCCCAACTATTGCCGCTATCACAGGTTCCTGGGCCACCCTACCAGAAAATGTTATGTCTTTAAAGACATTCTACAAAACCTGGTAAATGTAAACGTGCTCACCCTGAAGCCCGAGCAGAAGACCGTGTCCACCAACTTAATAGCAGTCTAATTCGGCGCCTTCCCACCAGTAACAGCTGCGAATGGCGTCATTCCCGTCTACAAGGGAGAGATGCATATGAAAAACACTGACTTGCACGGTCAGAAGGACAGGGGGTTGGTACCCTTCACCACCCCGAAAGGGGAGATCATGTGGGTACATCTCGACCTGGTAGAAGACTGGCAGGGGGTGAAAGCTACGTCCAAAAAGAAGGGAGGAAAGGCTAAGTCGTCCAACATGATTAGCCCCTACGTGACTGAGATTGATGATCACCTCAAACCTCTCACCGATTTAGAAGAAGAGAGGATTACCCTGACAGCATACCCGGGAGACAATCCTGGCACTCGGTTTGGAAAGGCTTACTTGAGAGACTATAACCAGAATGCTCAAGAAGCTAAAAAGCAGCCCCAGGACGCTAGGGGTTCTGTACCGAAAAAGCCGATCGATAAGGGAAAATAAAAGGAGATCCGGTTTAACAAAAATCTTCACCAGGAACCCGGAGAATCGAGCGCTCCTTTTTAGTTCAATGTCATGGCACAGCTGGCCAACATACCGACCAAGATTACCCTATATGAGCTCCTAAGGTTGTCCAAAACCACCAAGGAAGCTCTAATTGAAGCATTAAAGAATACGGAGAGCTTTATTACACAAGTTGCTCCAATTCCTGAAGCTTCTGAAGACCAACCTTGTCTGCAATGTCTGCAAGCGGCAGGAAGCCTACCCTGCATATCCTTTACTTAGGAAGATATGCAGGTCAAGCATAAGCATGACAGACCTCTATATTACACAGGGTACATTGGGTCGTTAGAAAACAGTCGTGTCCAGGTTGACCCGGGCTCAGCGCTCAGCATCATGCCCTACAGGGTCATGCAAGTCTTAGGGATTCCTATGCATCGGCTGAATACTACTCAGACTACCATCTTTGGGTTTAACGCGAACAGCACTCGACCCCTGGGGAAGATCAAACTCAGGTGTCAAATCTGAGACCTTAAGTTCGAAGTGACCTGTTACATAATAGATGCGGACACGTCCTACAATCTTTTGTTAGGACGACCATGGATACATGCAAACCGCATTGTCACATCTACTCTATATCAGGTCATGAAATATACCAATGATGAAGGAGAAGTTCGAACCCTAATTACGGAGAAATATCCCTTCAAAGGAGTGGAAAACTTTCACACCGACTCCATCTTCTACCTCGAATCCCAGGAGAAAGAAGATGTGGACAGCGGCAACGAAGCCGACACTGAACCGGATCCTGAAGAAGATTGTCCATGGGAATTGAATCTAGATGTAATGGGTTAGGATGAGAGTAATAATAATGTACCGAGCGAGGGTGAATGGTGCATTAATAAGGATTTTATTTTGGCATACTTGTCTGATGTGTCCTCTAAAAATAAACAAATAGAGAATGATCATAATGCAGGTACCAACCCGTGGAACACATTGTGTGCAGAAACATCCCTCACGTTGCCGATTAAGTCATTCTTCACCTCAGATGAAGAAGTAGAAAACGCACAGAAGGCTATCTTCAAAGTCCCATCCAAAGGAAAAGGGCAGAGGCCGATCTACTTCGGTAAAGTCAAACCCGAACAACTCAAACGAGGAAGTTCAGAGGAAGATGACGGAGTTCCCCAATTCCATTACCACAAACCCAATTCTATACATTTAATGAAACGAATGGGGTATAAGTTTAATGAAAAACAGGGTTTAAACTTCGGGAAAGGAAGGCGAACACCAATTCGAATGTCTCTAACCCCCGAAGGAAAACCTCCGGATTATTATAAAAAAACCGGAAGGGGCTTAGGTTATGTCACACCTCCCTCTGTCTCAGAGAATGAAATAAGTAATTATCTGCGATGGGATCATTCATCCGGAACATCTTCTTGGGAGTCTGACGTCAGCGTCAGACCTTTCTTTAAAAGTATGACTGTGAACATGGTTTCAACTAGTCACCCAGATGAAGATGCAGGGGGTAACGAAGAGTTAATCGAATCAACCAGTGACCCATGGATCAAATGCCTTAACATATTGTGGGATATGCGTTTCGAACAACGCGAACCGCCTACTGAAGATAATGTGATCCAGGTCAACATGGGGGACGAATCTGACCCTAAACCAATTTTCATAAGTGAAAGATTATCATCATCTGAGAAAGAAGATCTTATATCTGTCGTCTGAGAATATATAGATGTCTTTGCTTGTAATTATGAAGATATGCCTGGTCTTGATCCAAAAGTGACCATGCATCGTCTCAACATCGATCCGGACGCCAAACCCGTTAAACAACAGCAACGTCGGTTTCGTCCAGAGATCATGGAAGCAATTGAGTCTGAAGTTAAAAAGCTTATAGACTCAGGTTTTATCAGAGAGGAACAACACCCGGACTGGGTGGCCAACATTGTTCCAGTGCCCAAGAAAAACGGTAAGGTCCGTATATGCATCGATTTTTGAGACCTTAACGTAACTTGTCAAAAAGACGAGTTTCCACTTCCCATCACTGATGTTAGAATTGACAATACCTGCGGGTTTCATGGATGGATTTTCTGGGTATAATCAGATCAAGATGTATCCTGAAGATGAAAAGCATACTGCATTTAGAACACCGCTGGGGTGTATTGCTACACAGTAATGCCCTTTGGCTTGAAAAACGCAGGTGCAACTTATCAACGCGCAATGAACGCCATCTTTCACGAACATCTACGTAAGAAGATAGAGTGCTACGTTGACGATATAGCGGTAAAAAGCCAACATAAGGGTGATCATCTTACAGACTTGAAGACAATGTTCGATATCATGCAAGTACATCAACTAAAGATGAACCCGACAAAATCGTTCCTCGGAGTATCAAGCGGAAAATTCCTAGGATTTATCGTCACGTCTAAGGGAATCTCTCTCGATCCAGAGAAGGTGCGTGCCAACCAAGACATGTCGCCGCCGAAGAATCTCAAAGAGCTCAGAGGTCTGCAAGGTAGACTGGCCTATATTCGGAGGTTCATATCTAATCTCTCGGGGCACTGCCAACCTTTCTCGAAGCTTATGAAGAAAGGCGTGTCCTTTATTTGGGATGAAGAATGCCAGAAAGCTTTTGAAGAGATTAAAAAATATCTCACCCAACCACCTGTTCTCATGGCCCCTATATCACGAAAACCGTTCCTGTTATATGTAAGGGCTATTGATCATTCTCTAGGAGCGTTATTGGCCCAAAACGACGATCAAGGTCAAGAGCAAGCCATTTACTACTTAAGTAAAACCATGATGGGAGCCGAGCATCGGTATAACCCGGTCGAAAAAGAATGTCTCGCTTTGATATTCGTAGTTCGAAAGATGCGACATTACCTAGTTGGACAAATAATTCATGTCATTGTAGACGGTAAAAATTACCGCGGCGGACTAACAAACAAATTCGCCCACAAGTCAAGACCATCCACTTAGATGAAGAATGGAGTGTAGCCATGAGACGGGTTCGATGGTACACCTAGGCCCTCACACGCCAAGTCACATGGGAGCGAATCCGCCCTCATGAGCCAGATCCACCCGCAGGGGCCCAAATCCGCCCTATAAGCTAAATCCGCCCGTAGGGTTCCAAATCCGTCTTCATATGCCAATTCCGCTAGCAGAGGACCAAACCCACCTACGTGAGCCGAAAGCCGGGTTTCCAGGGACAAGCCTCCCCTACTCCCCGCGATGCGAAGGGAAAGAGCACAGTGCTCCAGACCCAGTAGACGGCCGTCCGTAATTCAAGCGAACAAGACAGGCGTCGGACCGGCCTGCATACTCATAAATGCGGGTCACCTCACCCATCAGAGCCGGAGCCGTTGGCATGCAGCAAGCTGCCCAAATCCACTCGGGTACGAAACATCCGTTCTCCCGCTCCTATTGAGGCATGGGGAGAGGGCACAGTGTCCCAGGACCGACAAGCGGTCGCCCGATGGCTCAGGATGTAAGTGAGCGGACAGGTATCAGAGCGGCCTGCACCCTCATAAATGCGGCTTACCTCACTCGTTCAAACCGAGAGCAGGGGCCGCCGGTGCTCGATGGGCTGGCCAGATCCACTCAAGTATCTGGCAGCCGCTGTCACAGATACGAGGAGGGGCTTTCCCACTCCTACGCGATATGATGTAACATGCGGTTCCTCGAATGACCGTTTGTAGTACAGAGGGACAGTAGGATGTCTTTGAACAGTGTATGGTCACATCCCATAATTCAAGGAGCAGCTAAACTGTCTCTCTCCCATTTAAGAGCTTCTTTCAACAACCTGAAAGAGGATCGGCCAATAGATCAACAGATTGACTGATCAATTGAGATCTGAAAAAGGAAGAGGACCGACGACGCGCTCTTGGCATAACTCTTGCGCCGCAGCACCGTCCCCTAGTTCCGAGCCCCGATCGCCGACGAACTAGAAGATTCGAACTCTATCAACTTGAGCTTCTACTGAGTACTAAAGCTCTCCCCAGCAACTTCGATCAAACCGTCCAAGGGAAGCAGACTCGGCACAAGCACCAAGCGAAGCGTCCTACAGCTACCGAAAAGTCCCCACACTAAACAAAGAGGGCATTCCCTCTGCTTCTGTTGTAAACATTTGATCATTAGTTTGTAATAAGCCTTCTTATCAATACAAACGAAGTTCCCTATTTTCGGGAAATCAAATTTACACCTACAGAAGATGGCGACCACAGTGGGAGAAGCTGTTTCCTCAAGCGAAATGGTGGTAGCTCAGTTCGACGAGGTTGCTGTTGGGATGACAGTGGAGTCCCTAGAGATCGAGTTCGACCAGGCCAAGTACGAAGAGTACTTGTCTTCCTCCTCTTCCGATGGCGAAGCGTCCCGCAAGCGCCACAGAGTCATGCACAGGAGCCGACCTCAGACGGTCAAAGCTCCCGCGCCAGAAAGCTCTACCCGAGTCTCGACGGGGAAACCCGCCCTAAAGTCTCTCGAGGCCAAGTCCCAGATCGAGAGTATGGGGGGAGGGTCTACTAAGTGGGTCGCCAAACGACCCTCGGTAACACCCACCCCAAAAGAGACACCAGTTCAGTCCGGCACAAGCCATACTGCCACAGCCCACGCAGACGCTCTCTCCACTGGAAGAGCTAGCCAACAGCGACGGCAGACGCTTGTCGGGCGGAAAGCCCAAACCTCCGCTTCACACGACGGCCTGAATTACCATACAGGCCCGAGAAGCGAGAAACGAGAGGGCAACTCGCCTAATACCGGGAGGCCCTCCAAATCAGGAGTGCCAACCAAGAAGGATGGGGCTGCCCGCTCAGGTGGACTTCGCTTCTCAGGACACATCCCTGACGCGAGTAAACTACCCCAAGCGAGTGGACCTATCAGAATAGGCGAATCCTCGAAGGCTGGCGAGCCTCACCATAATCTTTTGGCGGAGAAATGCAAAGGCAAGGAAGTAGGTGACACTTCGCGAACCCGCTCGTTCAAACGAAGGGTTGAAACTCACCTACACGCTGGAGTTCGCCCAAACGCGAAAACTCGCCCGTCAAGGCGAGATCGCCTAACTCCAACACCACAGCATTCCACCCAGTGTGCACCAGAGAGTACATCTAAAGATCTCTCGTGTACTCATCCAAGCGATCCTTCCGATGCTGGGGGTTGTTACCAACCACCCACAGGAGATCTCTAAGAATATTTAACCCGCAAACGCACCATACGTGAAGCGAGTCCTCAGTACCAT
The DNA here is from genome assembly GCA_022839385.1 of Asparagus kiusianus. Classification (NCBI taxonomy): domain Eukaryota; kingdom Viridiplantae; phylum Streptophyta; class Magnoliopsida; order Asparagales; family Asparagaceae; genus Asparagus; species Asparagus kiusianus. Next base: position 67,913 of record BQKN01001070.1, on the reverse strand, counting down.
TACGAAAGGCTCATCCACATGGTACTCGCCGACTGCCAATGCATAGGAACGGCGAAGCCTTCGGTGTTTGAGAGACTTTCTCAACAACCTTCTCGACAGAGGCCCTCCCGTCGAAAACGCCGTCACCAAAAAGGGCGCGTTGCCGACAACCTAGAACTCTCGGCCGCCACAGTCAACATGACGGACAAGGGTAAGGTGGTACTTTCCGACTCCCCAGAATCGGATTCCATCCTGAGGCCTAACCCTCGGTTCGCCCGACACCAGCAAGAGGGCATATACCAGCGTACCCGTAGTCGTAGAAAGACAAGCATCGGGTTTGATTACGCCGCCGTAGCCCCTCCCTCCTACGACGAAGACGAGGTTCACTCGACGGCGGCCACGTCCCAAACCTCGCACTCAAGTCAAGACGCGAGGGCACGGGTGCACATGACTGAACGTACCCATGACCAGACGGTCGCTCAGAAGCTCGAAGAGCAACAAGCGACCATCGACTCTCTAAGAGAGATGATGGAGTAACTTCTTAACAAGAAGAAGAAGAAGAAAAGAACCCAACGCCCCTTACCCCGGCGAACGGGGGATAGAGAGTGGGTACCTCCTCACCGTCCGGCGACAGAAACGGAAGATGACAATAATCAACAATCCGATTACTCTTCCAAGACGTTGTTAGGAACATCACATACTGGGGATAGCACCCGTGACAAGAGGTTCGATGAATTTCAGGACCAGCTCAACGCGCTGAAGCTTCAGCAAAACATGAACAAGCTGGGGGTGGTACGTCCCTACCCTGTCGAATGGGACACGATCCCATACCCGGCAAAGTTCAAGCCAATTAGCTTGGTGCAGTTTGACGGCAAAGGCTCGCCCTCGCAGCACATCTACTACTTCATGGAGCAGACTGGATTCCTTACGGGGAATGACGCCATTCTCACTCGACTATTCATAGGTACCCTCAAGGGGGTGGCCTTCGAATGGTTCCGTAAACTCGAACCCGGCTCTATCAAGTCGTGGTCCGATGTCAAAAAGCTCTTTTTGGCCCGCTTCTTCGACGACGACACCGAAGTATCAATGGCCACTCTCCTCGCTGAAAAGCAGCGGAAGTCGGAGTCGGTTAACGACTTCATAAAGAGATTTCGGAATCGATCAGTCCACTGTCGGGACCAAGTTTCCGAGGCGACACTGATCGAGATGTGCCACCACAACCTGTCGATCCACATCTTGTCCAAGATAGGCGCAGTAGAGACACGAACATGGAATAGGCGCGGTAGAGACACGGACATGGAAAGAGCTTGTTCGTCAAGGCGAACAAGTAGAAAACATGATCAAAAGGCTCGAGGCCGAAGAATCACAGCCTAAGAAAGGAGCTACAGAACCAGCCGTGCCAAAGAATCCCCCTCGAACAAGAGGAAAAGAGATTATGGTTGTTGACTCTACCCCAGCGCCAAAGACTGCTCAGAGGCCGAAGCCTAGGCAATTTGAACAACGCCCCCCGCGGCAGTATGACTTCAAAGAAGACCAGGTGGTGGCAACGTTCGATACTCTGCTCAAGAGTGGCCGAATCAAACTGCCAGAAGCCACGAAGCCTGAGGAGGCAGACAAAACCAGTGACCCGACCTACTGTGCTTATCACAGGTTCCTCGGTCACCACACGACCAAGTGCTACGTCCTCAAGGACAAGCTCCAAGCCCTCTACGACACAGGGGTCTTGAAGAAAGAGAAAGTCCAAAAGCAGGTGACCACGAACATGATCACCTTGAGTTTAGGAACAGATCTCCCAGAGGTTCAAGCTCTGGCGGGGGTAATTCCCATCCCCAAGACGGTTTTGAAGATCACCAATGACGATCCTCACAACCAGTGGGAGAAGGGTTTGGTTCCACAGACCCTGCCATCAGGGCTGATAATGTGGGTCCATCCAGACCTCCTCAACGACGAGCAATGGACTGTGAGACCTCCGAAGGAGGCCAAGGGAAAACATTGCAACGTTGTCTCTGCCATTCCAGACAGAGACAGCGCAGCGATGGCCGCCCTAACCGATTCCGAGGAGGACACCAATGTCTTCGCCACGAGAGCGGGAAAGGAATTCGCCAGAGAATATCCCACGAGGGCAAAAAACCCTGCAGGACCTCCCAAGAGGCCAACCGCGATAACTCCTCCTAATCCAGATGGACCAAGCTCGAGCCGCCAACCTTTCCGGTTCAACGTGCTCGCACAAATGAAAAGCATCCCGGCGCGAATCACCATGTACGACCTCCTCCGCTTGTCCAGGTCTACTCGCGAAGCCCTGCAAGAGGCTTTGGCCGACTCAGAGGCGTTAGTCACCCATTTCTCGAAGGAGACAGAAGTAGAACGAGAATGCGCGACCTACTGCCAAGTCTCCGAGAGACGAGTTCCATACATCACTTTCACTCCTAAAGACATGCTCATCAAGAGCACGTCTCATGATCGACCGCTATACTTTACAGGATACGTCAGATCGGCGAAAGTGGATCGGATCCAGGTCGACCCAGGTTCTGCGTTGAGCATCGTACCCCTAAAACTGATCAAGCACTTGGGGATACCGCCGAAGCGTTTGTCCTCGACCACCATGACTATTTTTGGCTTTAACGCCACGGGGACGCGGCCGCTGGGTAAAGTCCGCCTGAAATGCCGAATAGGCGATATGAAGACAGAGGTGACCTGCTATGTCATCGATGCCGAGCCTTCCTACAACGTACTCCTGGGACGTCCGTGGATCCATGGCAACCGAATTGTCCTATCTACGTTACACCAATGCCTCAAGTACGTAGACGACTACGAGCAAGTAAGGACGGTAGTGGCCGATAAACAGCCCTTCAAAGGTGTCGAGAACTATTTCACAGACTCCTTGCTGTATCAGAATCCCGTCGAACCACCGGTGGAAGAACCAGAGAGCGGCAACGAGGCGGACAGCGAGCCTGAGTACGGCGACAACCTAATCCTAAACGACTTCGAGTCAATTGTAATCGGTTATGAGAGTCATCATGTAACCAACGCTGTTCAGGCGGAGAAGATTGTCATCAATGAAAAATCCAACTTTGCTTATGTGTCATCTTGTTCTACGTCTGAGGATGAGAAACCCAACGACCTATGGTCAGAACTCTACCGTGATCCTTCCCTGCACTTGCCTGTATGCTCGTCATACATCGCCAAAACACAGCCGATCAAGCCACCACGAGCTGTGTTCGTCGTGCCAGCCCAGAACTACTATCGAAAAGATATTATCTTCGGTCGAATCGATCACCCCCTGTGCACGCTATAGGACGAGTCTGAAGACGAGGATCCCGCGCCCCAGTTTTCGCAATACAGTCGAATCGTGAGACACATGATGAGCGATATAGGGTATGATCTCACTCGTTTAGAGGGCCTGAATTACGGCCGGGGACGTAGGACGGTCATCCGGCCCGCTTACGTACCTAAAGGGAAACCCTCGAATTACTTCAACAGGACTAGGAGAGGCTTAGGCTACTCCTCCTCCTCGTCGGACTTGTGTCTCCACGTCAACGAAGATTCCAACTACGCATGTTCAGGGGATCAATCGTCAGTAACCTCAGCATGGGACTCGGATGTCAGCGTGAGGGACCTGTTCGATAACCTCACAGTCAACATGGCTACGATGGATCCTGCCGAAATGGCGGCAGATGAACAACTTCCACTCTATGACGAGATGTGGGATCACCATGTTAACGCCCAGTGGAGTAGTCGCTTCGAGCAACGGGAACCACCCACCAAGGACGAAATCCTCCAGGTGAACATAGGCACTGACGCGAATCCCAAGCCCATATTCATCAGCGGTAGCCTGCCTCCTTAAGAAAAAGAGGATCTCATTGCCCTCATACGAGAATACATCGACGTCTTCGCATGGAATTATGAGGACATGCCTGGCTTGGATCCGCGGGTCGCCACGCATCGCCTCAACATCAGCTCAGACGCCAAACCAGTCAAACAACAGTAAAGGCGGTTTCGCCCCCAGATCATGGAGGCGATCGAGGCCGAAGTAAAAAAACTCATCGAATCCAGCTTCATCAGAGAGGAACGGAACCCCGACTGGGTGGCCAACATTGTTCCAGTGCTGAAGAAAAACGGTAAGATCCGCATCTACATCGACTTTAGGGACCTCAACGCTGCGTGCCCCAAAGACGAATTTCCCCTGCCCATCACGGATGTCATCATTGACAACACGTGCGGGTTCGAGAGGATGTCCTTCATGGACGGGTTCTCGGGGTACAATCAAATCAAAATGCACCCCGAAGACGAAAAACACACCTCATTCAGAACTCCTATGGGGGTGTACTGCTACACGGTCATGCCCTTCGGACTTAAGAATGCCGGCGCAACCTATCAACGCGCCATGAGCACGATCTTTCGAGAGCACTTGCGAAAGACAGTGGAGTGCTATGTGGACGATCTGGTCGTGAAAAGTCACCATAAAGGCGACCACCTTCAAGACTTGAGGACGATGTTCGAACTCATGAGGGCTCACCAGCTCAAGATGAATCCCATGAAATCATTCCTGGGGATGACTAGTGGTAAGTTCCTCGGTTTCGCCGTCATGACGAAGGGGATCCAAATTGACCCCGACAAAGTGCGAGCCATTCAAGAACTTCGACCACCCCGGAACCTCAAAGATTTAAGGGGTCTTCAGGGATGACTGGCTTATATCTGAAGATTCATCTCAAACCTTTCGGGCAAGTGTCAGCCGTTCTCCAAGCTTATGAAGAAAGGCACCTCCTTCGTATGGGATGAACCTTGCCAAAGGGCCTTTGAGGACATCAAGGCATACCTGTCGAACCCGCCTGTCCTCGCCGCACCAATCTCAGGGAGGCCATTTCTCATCTATATGCGTGCCATGGAACACTCTTTGGGTGCTCTCTTGGCACAAAACGATGACTCCGGCCACGAGCAAGGCATATACTACCTGAGTGGGACCTTGCAAGGCACCGAACAACGGTACCCGATGGTCGAGAAAGAATATTTGGCCTTGGTTTTCGCCATCCAAAAGATGCGACACTACCTGGTTGGCCAGACAATCCATGTCATCTCCCGAATGAACCCCATTCGAGTCTTCATGACGCAACCTGCGGCGTTAAATTGGCGCCTAGCTAGGTGGGCATTGCTGCTCTCCCAATACGACATTCATTTCATGCCACAGAAGTCGGTCAAAGGGTAGGCCATATGTGATCTCATGGCTAGTCACCCGCTGGGAGCGAAGACCGACTTGCTTGAAGATTTGCTAGACGAACCGCCCGAAGTCAATGTAACTTCGTTACCGGAGGTGTGGCAGATGTTCTTCGACGGCGCGTCTCGCGCGGCTATGGACGGTTCTATCATTGTTGGAGTGGGGGTAGTCCTCACTTCTCCGCATAACCACGTGCTGCCCCGAGCCTTCTCCTTGACGGAGCCATGCACCAACAACGTGGCTGAGTACAATGCCCTACTCATCGGGCTTGAGTTGGCCAAAGAGCTAGGGATAAGACATCTCGAAGGTTACGGTGATTCAGCTCATCGTCAAACAGATGACCGGCAAATACGAAGTTAGGAACAAAGAACACGCATGCGGACGCGCTCGCCTCTTTGGCGGCCAACCTAGCTCAACCACTAGGGACAACCCAATGGGTCACTGTGGCGAGCAGAAGGCTCTTTCGACTGAAAGACGCCCCAGAAGCGAACGCCACCCATCAGGCTTTGGATCAACCCAGTTCTGAGGACTGGCGCCTCACGATCATCGATTACGTCCTATACGGCGTATTGCCTGAAGATGCAAAGGACTGAGAGTCTGTTCGGAGACGTGCTACGACATTCTACTATGATTCAACCACCAAGACGTTGTATCGAAAGTCATACGATGGCTTGTTGCTTCGGTGTCTCTCAAAAGCAGAAGCGCAGGAAGCTCTGCGCGAGGCCCACGACGGCGTTTGCGGAGCTCACCAGCCCGGACCCAAACTTTGGGATCGCCTGCGAAGGATAGGCTACTTCTGGCCTGGGATGGTTCACGACGCAGTTGCCTACGCGAAGCGCTGCCATGAGTGCCAGATTCACGCCAACTACATGCATCAGCCGCCTGAAGACCTACACCCAACCAAGGCTTCGTGGCCTTTCGAGGCATGGGGGATGGACATAGTCGGACCAATATCCCCTCCATCGGCAGAGGTCATCGCTTCATTCTCACGATCACTGACTACTTCTCTAAATGGGCCGAAGCCATCCCCTTGAGAGAAGTCAAGACTAACGACGTGATTAAGTTCATCAAACACCATGTCATCTACTGATACGGCGTACCCCGACATATCATTCATGACAATGGCACGTAATTTGTCAGCCATGCATTCACCAGGTTCTGCGATAAGTTCCGAATACAGAACCTCTCCTCTACGGCCTATAACCCATCGGCAAATGGCTTAGCCGAGGCCTTCAACAAAACAATCATCAAAATCTTGACCAAGTTAACCTCCACCAGCAAATGTGACTGGAACGAAAAACTTGGCGAAAGCTTATGGGCGTATCGCACAACGGTTCGCACACCGACTGGCCACACGCCCTACTCATTGGTATACGGCTGTGAGGCCGTATTGCCATTAGAAATTCAGATCCCGTCCCTCCGTGTCGCCTTGGCAACGGGAATGACGGTGGAAGACAATCATCGACAACGACTCGCCGAGCTTGAAGCACTGGACGACAAACGTTTAGAAGCTCAACAGCACATCGAGTTCTACTAAGCCCGGATGACTAAGGCTTTCGACAAGAAAGTCAGGCGCCGAACCTTCAAGGAAGGAGAGCTAGTGCTGGTCGTTCGCCGACCAATGATTCTCACCTCCAAGAAGAAGGGCAAATTTCAGCCCAAATGGGAAGGACCGTTTGTAATAGAGACAGTCTACTCGAACGGCGCCTATCGCCTCGTCAAGCCTAATGGCGATAAGATCATGATGCCCATCAACGGCAAGTATCTGAAGAAGTACTACCCTTAGTCCTTCTTCACCAACTCCCACGAGTGCATGAGTCTAAACTGGTCCTCAGACCCTCCAACTGGTGTACGAGGCTAAACTATCCCTACTTTACCCACTCTGGCGATAGACCCTACTCAGAGTTCAGTTCGCCAATCTTCTCCAATAAGATGGCGGATCCACTAAAGTCGTTCATATCACGACAGACTCAATTCAATTCGCCATTCTTCTCCAATAAGATGGCGGATCCACTAAAGTCGCTCATATCGCGACAGACTCAATTCAATTCGCCATTCTTCCCCAATAAGATGGCAGATTCACCAAAGCCGATCCCATCGCGACAGACACAATACAATTTGCCAATCTTCTCTAATAAGATGGCGGATCCACTCTAGTCGCTCATATCGCGGCAGGATCGAAAGTTAATTCGCCAACCCTCCCCAATAGGACGGCGAATTCACCAAAGTCGCTCATATCGCGGCAAACAACTCGGTTATGTTAACTGTCACCCCTAACCGAACCGACTTATCAGTCTCCCTTAACGAGAGGGTAAGACCCCATAGTTGCTCCGATCACAACAAAGCTTCATCAGGTTAATGATTACCTCCGATGACTGGCGCCGCTATTCCTACGAATAGCATAGCCTAAGTGATAACCTACCACGCGACGTGTTATTGCTTCGGTCGATAGTCATACTCCTACGTCCCTGAACTATTTGACCTATTCCAGCTATCCTAATATTCCCTTAGGGTAACTGATGGGTAGCAGCCTACCACGCGAGGGCTCCTACAACGATCGATCGTCATATTCCTACATCCCTGAACGACTCGATTATCACCAGCATCGCCACCTTCGCGGGCGATAACATCCATCAAGGGCAGCTCGACAGGCGCCACACCCGGCAGTGCCTCCAAACGACAACCCACCGAGTGGCAAGTCAAGTATTGGAGACATCAGGTGGACGCACGCACACGAGCAACCACTCCTGATCTAGGGCTAAGTGTCACCCTCTTAGTCCTACCAGAGCTGCAACGTGAAAGACAGGTCTGACCTGACCTCACGCCACAGACAGCCAAAAAAAAAGGGGGGGCAAATGGCCAAGTCTAAGACACGAGCATCCTCATCCCAATGTTAAGTGGCACAGGCGGGCTCGACTGGAAAACAAAGCAAGCCAAGCACGTATCCACATCAGACAAGGGAAGAAATAGCGCATGCAAAACAGAGAATACCCAAAACACAGGGCCACTACGGGCCAAAATTACACACATAATGTTTTAGGTTATGATGCAACCAGCATCAACCGAGTTACAAAAAAAAAGAAGAAAGACCTTAAGCAGCGCGAGCATTACAAAAATTTCAGCAGGCTAAAAGAGCCAATCTTAGTCTTGACTTTCGCGCGATCCGCCTCACGCTGGATCCTCGCCTTTTCCTTCTGCTTCTGCTGCCGCCTGACTAATGCCGCCTTACCGTCTTCTTCCTCCTGGCGAAGAAGTTGGAGCGCCCTCTCCACCGCTCTGACGGCCTCGCCGAGCCTCCTCGCCTCATGCTCGCACTCCCGCAGTCTTGCCTCGCCACGAAGAGAGCCAGCGTCCTCGAAGAAAGCCCTGTCCAGTTAAGCATCCATCCGGCCCAGAACCGCTTGATGTCGCTTCCGCAGATGTCTGAGCTCGGCCTCTTTCGCCCGAATCTGCTTCGCCCGCTCTTCGCGCTCGAGCAGGAGGCGCAAGGAGAGGGGCGGCGGCATGTCGGAGGGATCGTCGTAGGCCAGCTCCTCGAGGCGGTACATCCACCCCTCTACTCGCTGGAGCTCCTGCTCGCATTGACGTGTGAGCGAGATATCACCCGCTCGACGAATCTCCCTTAAGCCCGTTTCCACGAGGGGAAGCGCATCAAAGTACCGCCCGTCGCCCACGCCGACCAATATGGCGATCCCCCGCACCAGATCCTCCAGCCTCTGGAGGGGCACGAATGCGGGGTGATCCACGGGATCCAAAGCGAAGGACCCCTAGACTGAACTCACCGGGGAGGCAGGTGGAGCGTCGACGTTGACGACAGTGGCGGAAGAGCCAACCTCCTCGGAGGCGCTGTGGTCAGAGCTGGAGGCCATGAGCGGAGGAAGTTATGGCAGCGGTCTTTCGCCTAGCGCGCTTTTCTCGAAGAGGAAGGAACGTGACTGAAAAGAAGGTGAGTATGGGGGATATATCTGAAAATTCAACGGTCACGATCTGTCCCCTCAAACGATCGAGCAATCCAGATGCCCTGTGGCACTTCGAGCTCCACGCCATTAAAGGCCGTTCCTCTCGGGGCCCGAACCGACCGATCGGATGAAGCCCAAGAGGCGAGGCGTTCTATCACTTCGCCATTAATAAGCATTGACACGTCTTTAAAGCCTTAGTTGGCAAGCAGTTGGGCCCGCTAAGAGACGCGTGGCATAAGTTTTCGCCCGCACCATTTTAGCCTTCAACTACAGGACAGATCCGTCGCCGCTTGAGTTCTGATTGTAGTACGAACTCGCCTTCATTTGGATCTGACCGCGTGAAGTTTCACCTGTAGTCTAAACTCGCCAGCGACCAGGGTTATCCTCAACATGAGTTCGCCAACACGAGGGTTTCGCCTACAGCTCGAGTTCGCCAACAGTCGAGTTTAACCTTCAAGCGAACTCGCCGTCAGCTTGGTAGGGTTCTCCCAGCGAATTCACCATCAGTTGAACCGCCCCGTACCTGAGTCGAATCTTCGCCCAAGGCGTGTCGTCTGAAAGCGCTGTTGGTCATGCCAAAGAAACATCGAAGGGTGTTATATCCAAAAGAAGCGTGACAAGGAAAAACACGAACTTCATCAGATGATTCTAGACAGTACATTTGAACAAAGTTATGATTTTATAGCTAAATCATAATATTACGTTCGAAAAACAAAACATACACCAGTTTTTCCTTAAGATAATACATTGGAACAGAGTTATGACTTCACAAGTCATGGCATAGTTTCAAAAGCAAGACAAACGAGCAAAATGTCTTAAACACAGGTACAAAGTTGAAATCTCAATCAGGCAAACTAAAAGAAGAAATATCTTCCTTGGCCATTGCCACCCTCCTCGCGTGGTCCTCCCGAGCCTTGTCCTCGGCCGCTTTCCTGATTCGTTCCTCAGAGCTCGACCTGGCGGCAGTGTCTTTTTCATGCAAGGCCCGAAGGCGTTGAGTTTTCGCCTCAGCGTTCCTGGTGACCTTTACGACATCAGACTGGAGCCCCTTCCAATTCGCCTCCGCCTGTCCCAGTTCGGCTCTCAGACGAGCCATGGTGCGATTGAGGTCGACAATTTGTTCCTCCAACAAGCGTTGTTAACTCACCCAGAAATCGGCGATGGATTCCAAATCAGCGATTTCTTTGAAACGGACCTCCTGTTCCTGAGCTTCCAGACGCCTGAGGTAAGCCAAGCAAGATTCCATGTCCGGGCCTTCCCGTAGCAGTGACTCCAGCATTATCATGCGCGACTCCAAGAGACTGAGCGCCTGCATACAACGAGTGGCAAGCCGGTTTTCGCCAACCGTCGAAAGTCGACCACGCGGTCCAGGAGAGATTGCCTAAAACCGTCAAAACTGCCCATGCCAAGATTGACAAGGGAAATCACTTGCCTTACCGCATTCTCGAACTCTTCGACGCGAGCCTGCAGGGGCAAGGAACCGGGAGGAGCGGGCTCTTGACCTGGGGTGAGCATCGCGATGGGTGGAACCTCGAGGCAAGGTTCCGTTCCTGGCTGCGGAGTAGGGCCGGGGGCAGGAGAAGTCGCCGAGCTCTCCAGTTCATCATCAGATATCGAAATAGGCTCGGTCTCATGTTCCTCACGAAGCGGCGCATCGTCACGGGCTGTAGAGCACGACGACGGCGTGAAAGGGGGAGCCTAACGAGAAATACCAGTCCATGATTGAGTGAGGGTTGGATTAAAGACATACCTTCGGCAGCAGCAGCCTCCGCAGCGCCCGAAGAAGACGTCTCCTTCCTTTTTTTAGAAGCAACCCTCTTCACCTTCGGTGCCATCTGGAAAATGCAAGAGAAACTTGGATCTTCCTTGAAAAGAGATAACAAGAAAACTTTGGTCTATTCTTGACGAGGGGAAGGGGTACTGAAATACCCTGACCCTAGACAGTTATCGACGACTCGATTAGACATTTCAGGTCCAAACAGTTAAGAGGAAGGCCGAACAATCCGGATCCCCTATAAACGGCCAGGATCCGGCAATTCCTAGACACGATCTCTAACCAACGGCCCGGATCGGGCACGAAGGACGAAAAGACCCATCGCACCATAATTAATGCGAGGCAGCGCGCCCACGTCTCCGTAACTGACGTGCACGTGGGTAAACACACGACCCGTTAAAAGTGGAGCCCACCCACAACTGAAATCACGGTCAGAATGACGACCACGGATTCTCCCTCGGGTAAAATTCGCCTGCGGGTGAAATGAGTTTTAACCGAAATCTGCCAATGAGAGTCTCCTGCGGCCAAACACCGACTAGTGCACAAAAATATATATGTATATATGGTATGCACATGAGCAGTAATAGTCAAAACAAAAGGATAATTCCATTCATAAAAAAAAAGAGGGGGAGGTCCTATTACAAACAGGAAATCCAAGGCAAGTTACAAGGCTCTCAATCGCAGCTCTGCCTCATGAATTTCTTCAGCATGGCAAAGCTCAAGCTTCCTTAAGACCTCTCGACGAAGATCTTCCTCTGTGCGCGAGATTAAGTCCTGAATGGTCTCTTTGACATCCTTGAGAGCTCGATCCTTCTCCTCAACCGAGTCAGTGACCAATTGCCGACGAGACTCAATACCCTCCAACTCCTTTGCCACCTGATCACGAGCCTTCTCTTGAACGGCCAGGGAAGCCTGTGCGTCAGCTATAACCTGTTTCAGCCTCTCTATTTCGAAGGAGAGTCGGGAAAACCGATTATCGGCCGTCTCTTGCTCACGGGCCACTCGTGCATCCTCGGCCTTGGCCTGCTCCAACTCTGCTGACAACTTTAACTCCAGCGACATATTCTCATTTAGGCGGCGATCACGATCTGCCATATCTACTCGAACTTCGCGGGAGGCGAGATCAACAAGAGTGGAACTTTCCGCGCGAAGAGCGAGCAGCTGCCGAACAGCCCCCTCCACTTCGTTCAGACGCCGAAAGTAGGGCCTCACCGCGGTAGCGCCAAGCCTCTTGAGCAAAAAGGACACGTCGTGTTCAAGATCCTCCTTGAATTCCTCGAAGGGACAACTCTCCTCCAAGACCAGCCGGGTGCAGTGGGCCAAAGTATCTTCGAAGTTGGCCAAAGCTCGCGCCACCTGCGTCTTTCGCCAGCGTTCCAAGGGAGAGAGAGTGGCATCTTCAGCCGAGGATGAAGTCACAATCGGGGTACTGGTGGTCATGATCGCGGAAGCAGCGATTGGCGCCGCCAGAGCCGGAACAACCGCTGGTGCCACCAGAGTGGCAGTGGCAGAATCGTAGGTCACCACCGACAAGGAAGTGGCCATCAGCACAATGGGGGTTCCCCCTTGAGCTGGAGACTCTCGCACCGAACGCTCACCCCCGACCAGTACTCTCTCGAAGGTGGAGGTTCCCCTTGTTGACCCGTAGGGACCGATACTTCCTCTTCGCTCGATAGCGCCTCGTGAATTGAGGCGTTGTTATCCGTCTCTGATTCGCCTGAATGACCCTCCCAAGAGGGAGGATCCTCCTTGCCAGTAACTTCATGAGAAGGGCCAACTGTGGATACAAAAAAAATAAGACCAATAAATGCCCCCTTGGCTTAGAAGGATCAACGGCACTAAAACTCATGCTTACCTGAACCCCCTAGTTCTCTTCTGTCTCCACTCCCCTCCTCTTCGTCAGAAGGAATGGGGATCGATTTCTCGACTGCACCTGCACGGATTCAATATGAACAGTCAGAAAATACGAACCCGACTTCGTACACAAGAGTACCGTGCCGAAAGATTACCTCCTGGTGCAGGTGCAGGAGTCGTTGAGACCCCCGCCTGTGACCCCACATCGGATGAAGGAAGCATGTCCTTCGAAATCACCGGAGCCGCCCGCGGTGCGGCAGAAGGGGCAGGTTGAGTAGCTCCCGCCCCAGAGACAGTATCATCCCGACCATCCACCGCTCTGGTGGTCACCACAGTCTCCTCGCTACGGGCCCTCTTGGCCGCTTCCGCTCTAGAACTCTCCGCCGCTTCTCGCTGCCGTTTCGAGAGCAACAAACTGCTTGGAGATAACAGAGGCACCCCTATCTGCCCAGCAATCGTGCTCCGGGCTTGCTCCAGACGTTCACCTGCTCGAGTCAACTCAACAGGCTCCCTACGCTCGCCTTGGGGGTCCGAGGGAAGACTAGGAGAAGGAGCTTGCACCTCGGGCGCTTCAAATTCATCTGGATCCATGTCGCCGCCTTTGGTGTCTTCAGCCGGGTCCTCAGACAACCACTCCTTGACAGTTTGGCAGCCCCTCCGTCTCGAAGTACGTAGAGGCCTTCTGGGAGGACGCCCCTGCTCCGCCAAACACGAGCCGCCAAACCAAAAGCCTTCGGGATTAGCACTAGCACCCCGATACCACCTGCAGTACAGGAGAGTGAAATCGCGATCCTTCGCAGGTAGTTCAAAGTGGGCCTGGGTACCGCCAGCGTAAGTCCAAAAGCATCCCCGAGCTCCATCCACCAACCCTCCTTCGAAGTGCAGATGGGGATTGGCGTTGCCTACATACAATTGGTCGTACCCAAACTGACGGGCAAACCTGCAAGGGATATACGGCTTGAGATAACACACGGAGCCCGTCCGTAAGATATGATACCCCGGCCGGATGTTCACCAGCCAGCGAAAGGCACCGCGTGAGAGAGCTGTATGATGATCCGCCATCGGCGCATCTCTAAAAGACTCCCCGTATCCTCCTCTGCTAAAATAAGGGAAGAAACGACGGAAGTTGTAATGGACAAAATGGGAAAGCATCTTCCGCGCGTCAGGAATGTCCTTACACTTCCAGGAGCACCTCTCCAAGCGTTCGACGAACGGAACAAACTTATCTCCTGGAAGAGTCGCAGGAGCGCTCATCAAACATTCGCAATGGCAGACAAACCATGCCATCAAGTAAGTATACGGCAGTCCCACCCTAGGATTGGTGGTCCTGATAACCTCTCCTGCCCCCTCATCGAGGGTCGATACGCGGCAGAATTGGGTCGTCAAGGTGCGGAGCCCCCGGTGAATGCACGCTATCATCGCCGATACTAAGGCGTAGGACTTCCCGTGAGCCAGGCAAACTGTTGGATACACGACCTCCACAGGAAGCACCTCAAAAGAGTGAGTGGGGACTACACACCTTTTCAGCCATAACATGAGGTACCCAGCGAGCAGAGCCTTCCCAGATATGGGAGACTTCGCCTGATGATGGAACGAGCGAAGGACCGTACCAGACTTGAATCCGCCCTCGTCACGTTCGAGGGTCATGGTGCTTCCCTCTTCAGCGGTCCTCGCCTCCACTTCATACTGGTCACACTCGCCTAGCGGGAGAGCTGGCTTCCCCTTGACATCGTTCCCTGGGAACAGATAATCAGCCCAATTCTTGTGACTGATACCAGGAGTCCTCTTCTTCTTCCCTTTATGATCCGATACCCTAAGGTACTGAGGCAGATGTGGTAGTGGCAAAGTAACTCCCACAGAGTTTCAACCGCCAAGGGGGAATGGTTCGAAAGCTGATCAATCTCGATTGGTCCGGGACGTACTCTTCATAGGGAAAATCTCCCAGAGGCAGCCCTGACACGTCATACATCTCGTGAGGGGTAATGCCAAGCTCCCCGTTGGGGGTGAAGAACGTGCCGCTTTCCGCACAGTACAGTTCCAGGATGCTGTGGAACTGGGAAGCGTTGATCCGCAAACCATGTCGAGTGGCTTGAATGGCCACATACAGCTCCGAATTCTTGAGGTCAGAATTCTCGGCCAGAACATAATCGGTGATCTTGGACCACCAAGTATCTCTACCAGGCGCCGAATATACCCACCCCGGGGCTCTGAAGTCTTTTGGAGGAAATTTCCCACCAACGCGGAAGAAGCGGTGGTGAAAAGTCTCCGCTACCGCCGTCGTCTCCCCTGCCGGCAGCTCATTGGACAGTTTGCTAGGGCGTAGACCCGTCACACGCTTACATGAACTCTCCACCCCATACCCAGCCGAAGAACCCGTAAAAATGCCGCAAGTGACCCCGTCCTGAGTCGGAGTCAAGTCCCAGTTCATCACGCGAGGGACCGCGAGGGACCGCGGTTCAACGATCGAGAACCCTCTTGGCATGCTGGGGAGGTAATAGTGAGTCCCTTCCACCGTGCGGAACCACCTGCTTTCTTTGAACAGCAGAGCGGAAGAATCAGTCGCTGCATCGCCAAACAAAAACTAGGGCTTTGGCAGCTCCGCCCTGGCATCATCGGTCAACACCGCATCGGTCGTCAATTCGCGTAATGTCAGATGATGCCTGTCCGAGACCCTCTTTATCAAGCCATGTGGCTTATCAACAGCGAACACGAGTGCCGGAGCCAAAGAAGGGAATCGAAGAGGCGCCGCATAGCACGTACCCCCAACGTGGCCAACGGCCACACCCTCTGGAAAAGCCTCATCAGAAAAGGTCACTACGAAAAGGAGCAAAAGTTAGTCAAGACAAAATCCGCTGTAAGGGCGAAGTCGCCCATCAAACAAGTATGGGCGAATCCGCTTGTCGAAAGGGGAAACCCATTTCGAACAAGGCCTGTCCGTGCAGACAATGCCCCCCTCTATCGGGAAAGGGGCCAAACTCGCCTATCAAAAAGCGAGTTCGCCCCTTCCCGCTAAAGGTTGGGTTCGCCCACGGAAACAGAAGTCACCCCCTATAGGCAAACAGGGCTAACTTCGCCCCAAATCGGGGAAGCTACCAAAGGGCGGCAGAATTCTAGGATAATGAGCGACGCTAATCTCCCCAGCCCGACACCTGTAACCGACGCGTGGTCATCAGAAAGACCTCGCGACTTACCTAAACGTGGCTCCAGCATGCGGAGGGGAGCACCGGCGGAGAGACGGTCGGAAAAGCGTCCGGGCCCTTTTCCCTTTGCAATACACTTCTTGGATCGTGGCGCCATTGAAGGATGGAGCAGGACTCTATCTACTTAAAAAAGTTTTCAAAGATTTCTTGAACACGACAGCTCTCGAGGGGAGAAGATGGCTCGTTTAAAAGACCTAACTTCCCACGTGGCCACGAACACCCTCGAAAGGCGAAACCCCCACGGATGGGAGACGTGGCCACGATCGAAATGAACGGCCCAGATCGCCCCTAGTGTAACGGAGGAACTGTCGAAATAGGAAACAGGCCGGTCGCGACTCGAAACCCAAACCGGAATCAACGGTTATATCCGGTGGTTGAATTCGAAAACCACGGCCATGATCCGAACGAGGCACACGAAGCCGACGTCAGGGTGTCAAGTCGTGACGAAAGCGACGTGACAGAAATGTGCCGCCCTAGCTGGGGGGCACGGGGCCCCACCAATGGACACGTGGCCCACTTACGATTGAACCTATTTTCGCCCCAAAGGAAAGGTCTCAGCGGCGAAGATCCTGATAAAATCCGCAGGTCAGATGAAATTTCGCCATCGAAGCTTAAACTTCGCCCGCATAGTTCACCCGCCTTTGGGAAATAAGCGACTTGCCCAAAATCTCAAACCGACAAAAAGACCTTATTTAAACCCGCGCCCCGAGAGGCTAAGGGTCAGGGTAGAAATCTTAGCACGAAGCCTAAGAGAAACTACTCGACAACTCATCATATTGAGGGGAATAGTATGACTAGCCCGATTCAAACGGCAATCGGTAAAGGCAGATCAAATCCGTTGATAGCTGAGGATTTGCTAAAAATCCTAAGGCACTTGGTCCACCCAAAACTTCTTTATTCAAAGTGTTCTAGACCACACGTAAGCCGGCTTTGGTCTGAAAACTTTGAAGGGGGTCTTGTAGACGGTAAAAATTACCGTGGCGGACTAACAAACAAATTCGCCCGCAAGTCAAGACCATCCACTTAGATGAAGAATGGAGTGTAGTCATAAGACGGGTTCGATGGTACACCTAGGCCCTCACACGCCAAGTCACATGGGAGCGAATCCGCCCTCATGAGCCAGATCCGCCCGTAGGGGCCCAAATCCGCCCTATAAGCCAAATCCGCCCGCAGGGTTCCAAATCCGTCTTCATATGCCAATTCCGCTGGCAGAGGACCAAACCCACCTATGTGAGCCGAAAGCCGGGTTTCTAGGGACAAGCCTCCCCTACTCCTCGCGATGCGAAGGGAAAGAGCACAGTTCTCCAGACCCAGTAGACGGCCGTCCGCAATTCAAGCGAACAAGACAGGCATCGGACCGGCCTCCATACTCATAAATGCGGGTCACCTCACCCATCAGAGCCGGAGCCGTTGGCATGCAGCAAGCTGCCCAAACCCACTCGGGTACAAAACATCCGTTCTCCCGCTCCTATTGAGGCATGGGGAGAGGGCACAGTGTCCCAGGACCGACAAGCGGTCGCCCAATGGCTCAGGATGTAAGTGAGCAGACAGGTATCAGAGCGGCCTACACCCTCATAAATACGGCTTACCTCACTCGTTCAAACCGAGAGCAGGGGCCGCCGGCGCTCGATGGGCTGGCCAGATCCACTCAAGTATCTGGCAGCCGCTATCACAGATACGAGGAGGGGCTTTCCCACTCCTACGCGATATGATGTAACATGCGGTTCCTCGAATGACCGTTTGTAGTACAGAGGGATAGTAGGATATCTTTGAATAGTGTATGGTCATATCCCATAATTCAAGGAGCAGCCAAACTGTCTCTCTCCCATTTAAGAGCTTCTTTCAACATCCTGAAAGAGGATCGGCCAATAGATCAACAGATTGACTGATCAATTGAGATCTGAAAAAGGAAGAGGACCGACGATGAGCTCTTGGCATAACTCTTGCGCTGCAGCACCGTCCCCTAGTTCCGAGCCCCGATCACCGACGAACTAGAAGATTCGAACTCTATCAACTTGAGCTTCTACTGAGTACTGAAGCTCTCCCCAGCAACTTCGATCAAACCGTCCAAGGGAAGCAGACTCGGCACAAGCACCGAGCGAAGCGTCCTACAGCTACCGAAAAGTCCCCACACTAAACAAAGAGGGCATTCCCTCTGCTTCTGTTGTAAACATTTGATCATTAGTTTGTAATAAGCCTTCTTATCAATACAAACGAAGTTCCCTATTTTTGGGAAATCAAATTTACACCTACAGTCATCTCTAAGGTAAATCCCTTAAGAGTCCTGATGACGAAACCATCGTCTCTAAATTGCCGACTTGCAAAATGGGCCATTCTCTTGTCGTAATATGATATGCAATTCATGCCCTAAAAAGCCGTCAAGGGTCAAGCGTTGGCAGACTTTTTAGCTGACCACCCAGTGCCAAGGACATCTAAGTTGTATGAAGAATTACCCGACGAAGTCGCCGAAGTTTGTGTTACTCGAGAAGCTACGCAAGTATGGAAATTATTCTTCGACGGTGCTTCCAGAGCAAATCCTCATGGAGCAATTATCGCGGTGGTAGGAGTGGTGTTCGTCTCCCCAAACGGTCACGTGATCCCAAGAGGATTTTCCCTAATCGAACCTTGCACCAACAATGTAGCTGAGTATAATGCTCTACTACTAGGAATGCAATTTACCGAAGAACTTAATATTCGACATCTCGAGGCTTACGGTGACTCTCAGCTCATCGTAAATCAAGTCCGAGGGGAATACAAAGTACGTCATGAGGACCTAATCCCGTACTACTTCGCAGTGCTAAAGCAAGCTAAGAAGTTCGAAGGATTCTTTATTGAATACATTCCACAAGCTCAGAACGCTTACGCAGATGCTTTAGCCTCATTGGCAACTTCGCTGGCGTTACCGCCAGGTGCTGAAACAACGATCCCAGTCATAGGACGTGAACTATACTACTCCAAGATTCTTATAGAGGAAAGCTCAGATAAGACGACGACAGGAGAAGTCTATACAACCTCTATGGAGTTCGAATCTAGAGATTGGTGGTTTCTGTATATTGACTATGTCCTGTACGGAATTTTGCCTGACGATCCTAAGGAAGCGGCCGCTGTCAAGCGAAGGGCCCTCCGATTCTATTATGATGCAGTCTCTCAAATCCTATATCGTAAATCATATGACGGAGTTTTGCTTTGATGTCTTTCTTGAAAGGAAGCAAGGGAGGCTCTTAAAGAGGCTCATGATGGAATGTGTGGAGCTCATCAGCCCGGAGCTAAGTTGGGAGACCGCCTTAGGCGAATGGGTTATTATTGGCCAAAGATGTTTGCATATACGGTTGACTATGCTAAACGTTGTCATGCATGTCAAATTCATGGTGACTTCATCCACCAAGCACCGGGAAACTTACATACCACATCTGTATCTTGGCCATTTGAAGTGTGGGGCATGGATATCGTGGGACCAATTTCTCCTCCGACCTCCAAAGGACACCGGTTCATCCTGGCTGTGACCGATTATTTCTCCAAATGGCCGGAGGCAATCCCGTTGAAAGAAGTTAAAACTTCCAATGTAATCAAGTTCATCAAACATCACGTCATCTACCGTTTTGGAGTCTCGAGACGGATAGTCCATGACAACAGGACACAATTTGTTAGTTTTGGGTTTCAGAGATTTTGTGATAAATTCAGAATCCAAAGTGTCGCATCTACGGCATATTATCCGCCAGCGAATGGTCTTGCAGAAGCTTTTGACAAAACCATTGTGAAACTTCTCAAAAAGTTCATTTCTAAAAGCCGACGTGATTGGGACGAGAAGCTCGGCGAATGTTTGTGGGCCTATCGCACAACGGTGAAGACCCCTACAAGAGCTACGCCGTTCTCTTTAGTATACGGCTGTGAAGCTGTGCTACCACTAGAGATTCAAATCCCTTTCCTGAGGGTCGTAATTACAACTGGATTAACAGAAGAAGAAAAACATCAACGACGTCTGCAAGAACTTGAAGCCCTAGACGACAAACGACTTCAAGCTCAGTAGCAGATCGAATTGTATCAAGCTCGGATTTCCAAAGCCTACAACAAAAAGGTTAAGGAACGGATTTTCAAAAAGGGCGATTTAGTTTTGGCCAACAGACGACCCATGGTGATGACACACAAAACCAAAGGGAAGTTCAATCCTAAATAGGAGGGCCCTTCGTTATAGAATCAGTTTATTCGAATGGAGCTTATCGCCTTATCAATCAAAAAGGAGACAAGCTCATGATGCCAATTAATGGGAAGTTCCTTAAGAGATACTTTCCATAAATCATGTAGCCCATTTCTTTCTCTTGTAAATTCCAACCGAGTCAAGCTGGGGGTTGTCGATTCGTAGTGTATTTTGGGAATAAATGTTTAGTTTTCTGTTTTGTATGTCGTCATGTTAATATTACACCTCTGACGATTGAAATTTTCTGGAATTATTCTAAGTAGTAATAAAGAGAGTTTCGATTTTGCACTACGCTTACAACATTTGCATTACTTTTCATTGTCTTAAAATAGAATTCGACAAAAGAGATAATGAAAGGCAAAATGATATCATTTTCATTCAACATTGTTAACTTGAATACAAAGTGACGATGAGCAAAATGGAAATGATACAAAATCCCTTAACAAAAAAAAGAGAGGTACAAAACCTAAACATCAGGCTTCATCAACTTAAGAGATTTCAGCCTGGACTTGAAGGTGGAGAGTTTCTTCTCTTGAGACGCCTTGACCTGTTCCTTGATCTCTCTCCTGAGTTTAGCTTCAATAGGAGCAGCAGCAACGATGTCTCCACGAATCCTCTCAGTTGCATGGAGCGTACGGCAAAAATCAGTATAGATGTGATCGCTTTGAAGCTCAAACCCTCTTCTAGCATCCTCATATTGAGCTAACTGGGCTTTCTTCCGGTCCAACTCAGCCTCCAATCGAGTGATGTCCTCTTCAATGGCACGAATATCAGAAACAACACCTTTGATGTCAGTATATACCCGAGTATGCTGCTTCCGTAAGAGGGATATACGAGTCTTCTTATCAGACAAGTCCTTGCGAAGGATCTCTCGATGATGCAGCTTTGAGATCGTGGCCAAGGAAAGAGCTGGCTCCACTTCAGAGTCTAGATTGGTGCGCAGCAGCTTCTTAAAAGCTGTCAACTCTGCCTTCAAGAGAGTGATTCCTCCCTGACAGTGCTCAGTCCATGGCACATCCCCTTTATCCTTGATTTTGTCCAAACACTTGGTCAGGATAGGTTCACAATCTTCAAAAGAAGCTCCCCCAACACTGACAATATTAACAGTCGTCTGCATCCAATGTTCCAGTTCCTCAATTAATTTCTTCAAAGCTCTCGAGCGTGGAGGAGGAATGGTTGGATAGATCGGACCTGTATGTTCATCCTGAGCGGGTAATGGAGCAACTTTGGAAGAAGGGCCTTCATGCGTACTTTCTCCCTGAGAAAGAGAAGAAGAAGTAGATTCAGAACCCCCAATGGGCAGTGTCTCCTCGGCTCAAGTCTCCTCAGGAATAGAAGGGATCGATCGAAGCATTTCGTCCTCCCTACCAGTCAAACACGTGACAGGCGCAGACTTCATCGCGTCCCCCATTAACTTGGCCCTCTTTGAATTTTTGGCCATGATAGGTATTCGTTTACGAATTCTTCTGTCATATTCATCCTCCTCAGTAGCAGAAAGTGCCTTCTTACCAGATTGCGAAGAACGGAGTTCAGGATCAGGTGCTTCTACAGGTATCTCCTCAGCCGTCTCATCTTCGGGGAGAGAAGCAATTGGTGTTCCCTCTTCAGTCCCCATAGGAACCTCTTCCTCAGAAGGTTCTATGGTAGGCGAATCCCTAGGGGCTTCAACGGCTCCAATCGCTTCTTGCTCACAGGATAGATATTCTTCTATCCCCGGCAGACGAGTACTTGAAGAACCGCTCCTCGAACGATACAATTCCCGAATCTCATTTATACAGGAAGTGTAAATATCATATTCAGGGATTTGAGAAGCCTCGTCAAAACAGTTGCAAAAACCTACAACGGTAGAACAACCGGGCGGCGAGTTAGGTAAAGTGAAGTGCGCGTGAGTTCCTCTAGTAGAGAAGAAATACCATGCGCGGGCCCCCTCATATAAGTTCCTAACTTGAGCCAAGGCCGAGTTAGGATTGCCAACGTAAAGTTGGTCATATCCAAACTGTCTGGCGAATCGGGAAGGTATATAGGGTTCAATGATGCACTTCTCTCTCAAACGATACACCAGATACCCCAGCCGGATCATGAGAAGCCATCTAAAAGTGCCTTCTTCCAAAGAGGATGAACCCTCAAAAAGCACATCCATGAAGCGGGTGTTCTCCCCGTCAACTCCATCAAAATTGGGAACATAGCAAAAAATTCTGTAATTGTCTCCCCGAGACAAAAGCTATCGAGCCCTTACTATGTAAGTACAAGTCCACGTGGACGACCCCAATCTCTGAAGGAAGGGAACATAAGCATCAACACCCTCAGATACCCCCGTCATCAATGAGGGACAATGCAGCACGAACCAGGCCACCAAGTACGTATACAGCACTGGTATGCGTGGCTGAGGAGTTTTCCCGGCTTTCTTCCTAGTAGCCTTAATTCCTGAGGCACAGAGAAGCTCGGAGGTCAGCATCCTTAGGCCATTTTGTATGCAGCCTACCATGGCAGTGAGGAGACTCACAGGTCTCCCATGCGTCAACAAAACAGCTGGGTATACAACCTCAGCTAATATTGCTTCTATTGGCTTCGACGGTACCACACACCGCTTCAACCAAATCATGAAGAAGCCAGCAAGAAGAGCCGTGTCGGAAATAGGAACTGTGGCTTGGTAATGAAAGCTTTCAAATTCAATACCAGCCTCAAAATCACCCTCTGCATGCTCTGTTTTGTAGGTAGCATTGGAAGCCTTAATTCGAGCTTTAGCGTCCTTAGGAGAAATAGCTGCAACACGAGACACGGCTATGTCCTTCCGGTTTAAGTTCTGAAAGAGATATTCCGCCCATGTGGTATGCATGATGCCTCCCCCATGCATCCCAAAGACTTGAGCACATATGTGGAAGTGGCACATCAACTCCTAGAATGTGGCGTAAACTTCTGGGTGTGCCGCCCTCAATAGGGAGAGCTCCTCAGTGGTAGGAATAAATTCTTCATTTAGCATTCTGCCAAACGACAACCCCGACACTGCCTGCATCTCATGAAGAGCAAAACCTAACTCCCCTATAAGTGTGAAGAATGTGCAGCTGTCCGGGTTATATTTCTCCAACATAGCGAAGAAATTATGATAACTTTGCACAACCCCCCGTCGGGTAGCTAACACAGGAATTGTGAGACCCGATTGAGCGAGCGATTCCTTAAGCTCCTTAAGAACGAAGTCAACCATACGGGTCCACCAACCCCCTTCTTCAGAACAAACCCATCCTGGAGATCTGAACATCTGGATAGAGAATTCACCCCGAGCTGCAATGAATTGATGAATAAAAATATTCACTGGACGTGGCACTTCTGGAGCAAACTCCTTCTTCTCAAATAAGCCAGGTCTCAACCCCTTGAGTTGGCCACCGATTTGTGTGCGAGCTTGTCGACCAAATCCAAATAACACATTCTCCCTCTCCTTGACTATGTCGAAAGTCAAACCCCGACGACGGCTTACATTCAAGAAATAGGAGAGTGGGTACATCCTTTTCATGTTTGGAAGGAAAAAGAAGCGGTCGTCAACTCTCCGCAGCAACTTTGAATCTTCTGCACGTATGAAGTGATCGTCAATTGGTATACGATCTCCGAATATGAACGCTAGTTTGGGAAACTGAGCACGACCGACAGGAGTCTCCATGTCTAAGTCAGTGATCAGAATCCTGAGAGTAGAACATCGAGGGAATTTAATCATGTCTGTCCTCTCCGAGTCAGAGAAAGTACATAGCGGAATTATGTTTTGGAGATTGAAAATTTCATTCGCGTCAGGTCCGCCAATATACCCAAAATGATGCTCTTGCGAAAGCGGCACGTTCGGAAGAAGCACTGCACAATCAAAAGCAGAGGTTAGCAGCTGAAAACAAGCTACTAACATAAATACAGAATCAGAAATCACAAACGCGAGAGTCAAGCCTCGTGTTAAAAATCTCAGGCGCGGAGGTCGAGCCTCGCGTCAGAAACTCCAAACGTGAGAGTCGAACCTCGTGTTGAAAAAGTTCAAACGCGAGAGTCGAGACCCACAAGGAATCCCAACTTCGCATTTTCATTAAACAACAAAACGAGTCATCTTCCTCGTTATCAAGAACCCATCTAGGGTTTTCTGAGAACTCGCCAAGGCAAGTTATTTCAGTCAACACTCACCACGACAGGGAGGACCCCACGATGGCGGCGGTAACGGCGACGTTCCTACAGGAACAAGAACACCGCCGGCATCTTCAGCCGACAGCGTTTCAGAAGCCGCTCCGGCGACTTTCTTGGATTTGGAACCCACTCTCCATGGCGCCATCGATACAATCGATCAGATGAAGCACTGTCGAACGAGGGAGACGGAGTTCGTCGGAGGTCTCGTCGAAATCAAACGAGAGTTCTCATTCTTGGAAATAGCCAAAAATGGAAAGAGTCAAGTGACTCTTGACGTGACCACTCAGGTCTATTTATAACAGTCGTCAAGCTGTTAAGATGGCACGGGATTCTAGGAGGGAATCCTAACTATTTTCAAAATACGAAGCTCACAGCCGTGTTCAAATTCCCAAGCACAAGGCTCAAGCTAGCGTTACGAAGGCCTGTAACCCCACGTTTCAAATCTCAAACACGAAGGTCACCTTAGCGTTGCTATTCTTCCAAATGAAGAATCGACACTTATTCCACAAAATCATGAGTCCTCTTAACAGGGTGTTAATCAAAACCTCTGTATCTCCTCAGCAGAATCAAAATTCTCATTGGGTTAATGCTTCACCCCAAACGATCGTCATCACCACAGAGTTTAAGTTTAGCTGGCATCAAATACCAGTACGGCTATAACTCCTCTGTCAGAATCCACTTATCGATTCCCATTAACAGAACGATAAGTCTTCAAAATCACTCAGATTATTGTCAATTTATTAGCTCTTTCCAGCAGAGCAATAAATAACCAGTTTATCAACTCCTTTCAGTGGGGTAATAAAACTCCCCAAAATCTTGTTCAAATCACAAGTATCACAATTCATCGCTCTGATGACAAAACACTTAGCAATTCTACCCAGCGAGACATAAAAATATTTTTCCCCACAGATGTCACGTTAAAATTACACCTCTGACAAAAAACCAACTTATCAACTCTCCCTAACAGAATAATAAGTCCTCAAAATTGCCTCGATCGCAATCTCTCTCTTGTCACGTTAAAATTACATCTCTGACAAAAACCAACTTATTGACTCTCTCCAATAGAGCGATAAGTCCTCAAAATTGCCCCGATCGTAATCTCTCTCATGTCACGTTAAAATTGCACCTCTGACAAAAATCAACTTATCAACTCTCCCTAATAGAGCGATAAGTCCTCACAATTGCTCCGATCGCAACGTCTTTTCCTGTTATGTTAATCTCACACCTCTAACAGTTCAAACCCCCTTATTTGAACCTTTTTATCCCGATATATAAGAAGTGTTCTCATAAAATCCCCAATGGACCAAGTACTTTTCAGAACTATCCCTAGTGATAATAAGGAAAAGTTAGGAATCTTCCCATAGGAGAAAGTCCACGCCAAGTTAAAATTACACCTTTGACACTCATAGACTTCTTTCAGTGTTTAAAGCCAAAATAACACAGGAAGAATTCTACTCTTTAGCTCTGTTCCGGGAGAATGATTCAACATTTATCCCTAACATTTTAAAATTTTCTAGAGTTATCTTAAATGATAATAAAGAGAATTTTCTAAATTAGGGCTATCGTGGAAATCTATGCTAAGTCATGAGTACGCCTCGGGCATTTCTTGTGATTTGTTGATTAAAATCAAAACAATGACAAATGCAAGAAACAATGAGGGACCAATATCACTTTTTATTCAAGAACTAAAAGAAAGTGATACAAAACAAACTTGTTCTTGTCAAAAGAACATTACAAAGACCAAATTCACTCACGCATCAAATCAAAAGAGATGAGTTGAGTCTTGATTTCAGCTAATTCCTCCTCGTGATTAGCTCGCACCATAGCTTCAGCCTTTGCCCGGAGTTCATTCTCACTTGGTATGATGATGGTTGCCACTTCCTTCCTGGCATGTTCCAGGGCTTGAGCCTGTGTATGATACTCCAAAGTACCATTTGCATTCTGGGTACTAAGGATATTGACAATATTTTCTTCACGGGAAAGTTCGGCCTTTAATCGCAGGACTTCGGCTTCAGCTTCAACAAGTCTGTCACGAAGTGAATTCATAGAAGTAGTTGAGCGTTCTAACTCCTCTTGCTTCCGAATATTACGCTCATGAAGCTCCGCGACCTGACGCTCTTTTGCAGTTAAGTCCCGCTCTATCGCTTCCCGGCGAGCCACTTCTGCGACCTGAAGACCAGCCAAAGTTGACATAATTTGCGGCTGAAGTTCTTTACGGCCCAATGTCTCGAAGCGTTGTAATTGTTCTTCCAAACGGACAATAACCTCCGAACAGCGCTCGAACCACTGAGTGCTGCCCGCGCTCCTGACTCCATTTAAACCTACCTCCAAAAGAGGCCAGAAAGAGTTAAAAGTTCCTTCACCGCTCAGCACATATTCAATCACCTTCTTCGCGAGACTGTTCAGATACACCAAGGAAATTTGGATGAATTCAGATGCACCCGCGATACTAGAAACAACACTTGGGGATACCCCCTAGCCATCAAGATTGGCGCAGGTGATCCAGGTGCCAAAGCTACAGAAGCAATTGAAATGTTCAATTGCGAAGGACTTGAGGTCAAAGCCATCAATGCCTTCTCCTGAGATGAGCTGGGCCCAGCCTCTGTTGGGGTGAATGAGATCTTCATCAATGCTTTCGGTGAAGTATCCACCGCAGAGGAGTCATGCAAAATTCGCTCCTGCAAAGGAGCTGACACCGGCACAAGCTGTTGTTCCAGAGGAGGAGTCACGGCAGTGGTCTCAGGCAATGTTGCAGGCAAAGCAGTTGTCGTAGGTGAGCCAGGTAAATGCCGCTCTGGTAGAGGAGTCGATGTCGGCGCAAGTTCTTGTTCTAAAGAAGGAGCAGCGGTAGTAGTCCCGGGAGTAGGTGAACCTACGCGAAAAAAGGGTCGGAACGCGGATAAAACATGTGGAAGAATTCGAAACAAACCAAGCTTACCGGTGGGATAAAAAGGAGTGTAACCGGATGCTTTATCGGATGGGACCTTAGGAGCATCATCAAAAATGGTTATGTCATCCATAGAATTATGCTCTTCATCCTCCACATCATCGTCTGGCAAGTTGCTAACTTCAGCATCCTCAGTCTCTCCACCTTTGTCAGCTGCTTCACCAGTCGAAGAGCCTTCATAATCCACTTCCTCTTCGCCGTCACGTGCAGTTGAGGACTCAGGAAGACTTGCGCCAGCAGCCGATTTAGTCATAAGCCCTGTCGTTGGACTAGGACTTAAACCGCCAGCTGGTGGCATTAATGCTGAAAGAGGAGGGGATGGATTCTCTTCAAGACCCCCTAGTTCTAATGAAGGAGACTTAGGAAGGTCCATCGCCGGAGCAGATTCTGCATCTGTAGCCATTAATTCACCCTCTTCATCCTCAGAGGGATGGTAAGAAGAAGCTTCACTCGATAAAGCTGGGCCATGAGAACGGAGTCCAGTTCTATGGGGCAAGCCTGCAACTGAAGATTCATGCTGTTCTTCATCTTCAGCAGCTCTGATAGCGTCAGCCATCAACTTGGGTTTTTGCTGACCTTTAGGGGGTGGAGACCTAATAATCAACTTCCGACGAGTCTGCTTATCATATTGGCCAGCTTCATCCGCTGAGAGTTTTCTTTTCCCAGCTGCTCTTGTTGTGGGGGAATCAACCGCTCATTGTTCTTCCACTGGAACAGACTCAGCTCTTTGTTCCTCTTCCTACCCAGTAGACTAGTCTTCAATAGATAGAAACTCGTCAATCCCTCTCAGACGAGATGTTTTAGACCCTCTCCTTAAAGCATACATATGCCTGATGTCTTTCAGGCAAGACGTGTTCAAGTTATAATTAGGAATCTGGGAAGCGGCAAAATACCAATTGTAGAAGCTCATGGAAGTGTAGGAGTTGGGTGTTTTGTGGGGAAGCCTGAAGATTGCTCTGGTACAACCTGCCACGGAATAGTACAAGGCCCTGGCCCCTTCATACAAGTTGCTCACAACTGAGAGCTGGGGACGAGGGTTCCCAACATACAACTGATCATACCCAAATTGGTGAGCGAACCTATAGGGTTGGTAGGGTTCGAGGAAACATCTGTCACCCTGCCTGAAGATCAGGTATCCTAGTCTGATAGAGAGAAGCCAATGGAAAACACCCCCGCTCAACTGGGTGAACCCATTAGGACCCGCTACGTCCTGATACTCTGCTCCATAGACGCCACCTTCTAAATCGGGGAAACAGCGCCATATGTGGTAGTGGGTGTCTCGAGACAAAATCTAGCGAATTCTAACCATATACCCCCCTTCCCATTTCGTAGATTCTAGTCGTTGCACGAACGGGATGAATGAGTCTTCCGGGGGAGAAGCTGCACTCATTAAAGGAGGACAGTGAAGCACGTACCAAGCCATCAGATAGGAATACAGCAATGGCACCCTGGGATTGGGAGTTTTGAAAACCTTGTGGCCCCCAGACTCCACCTCGGTGACATCAGTAAAATCCAAGGCTAATTCACACAGCCCATTCTGCAAGCAACTCACCATGGCAGTGAGGAGGCTCACAGGTCTCCCATGTGCCAAAAAAACAGCTAGGTAGACCACCTCAACAGCGAGGGCATCAATCGGCCTAGTAGGAACGACGCAACGCTTGAGCCACAGCATCAAGAACCCAGTCAACAGCGCCGTGTTAGAAATTGGAATCAGAGCTTGATAATGAAAGCTTTCAAACTCCGTATAAGCCGGGAAAATATCTTCCTTGGCCTCATTTGTATAATGGGAGGTAGCAGCATCAATTCGGGCTTGAACCTCCTCTAAAGTGCTTGTAGATAATCTGGTCACTGAAGCCCCCTTGTTGGTCAAGTTCTGGAATAGGTACTCCGCCCAAGACACTTGTTTGATGCCGCCTCCTCGAGCCCCTGTCTGCTGCATGCAAATGTGGAAGTGGCACATGACTTCCCAAAGAGTAGCATAAACTTCAGGGCTGGTCTTCTTTAAGATTTTAAGTTCTGCTGATCCCAGAACAAATTCTTCATACGGTAAATCCCCAAGAAGAAGACCTGAGACTTCATGCATCTCATGGAGAGCAAAGCCTAACTCTCCCACCGGGGTGAAGAAAGTATAAGTCTCGGGATTATACTTCTCTAATATGGAGAAGAAATGAAAATGGCTCTGGACGATCCCGAACTTAGTAGCCCGTACCGGAATCTTCAAGCCAGCTTGGGTAAGAGGCGTTTCCAATTCTTCCAAAACAAACTTGGTCATTTGGGCCCACCACCCTGTCACTGAAGAATGAACCCAGCCAGGAGTTCTCCTTTCCTTGCTAGAAATTTCTTGACAAAGGTGTTCGCCGGACTAGCCACTTCACCGACAGGGTACTCCTTAGCAAACAATCCTGGCCGTAGAGCTGTCACCTGCCTGTCGTAACCAACTGTGCAGACCCCTTGAAAAGTTAGGGTCCCGAGAATAACTCCATCCTGATCCTTGATGAGGTTCCAATCCATGCGTCTTGGGATGGAAGCACACTGGAAGTATGACATGGAGAACATCCTCTCCATATTGGGCAAGAAGAGGTTGCGCTCTCCAACTTTCCGCAACCACTTGTAGTCCCCATCATAAGCGACGCCTGCCTCAAAGTCAACAAAATCCTCAAAGAGGAATGCAGGTTTGATTATTGGTTTACGGCTCAAGTTTTCAAATCTAGCGTCCGTGACCAATATCCTAAGAGTCTCGTAAGAAACTTGGGTGATTTGCTCCACACGGCTCTTCTCTGTAATTCGGAAAACCGGGAGTTCTTGGCGCAGGTTGAATGTCATGTTCGGGTCCACGCCACCTTCATGCCCAAAATGATGGCGAAAAGGGAGAGACTCGCTAGTATGACGCACTGCAAAACAAAGAAAAGGGTTAGATAATGCAAAAGCAAATCCCGGATGCGGAGGTCGAACCTCGCGTTAAAAACCACAGACGCGGAGGTCGAACCTCGCGTCAAAAATCACAGACGCGGAGGTCGAACCTCGCGTTAAAAATCACAGACGC
Source organism: Asparagus kiusianus (assembly GCA_022839385.1). Classification (NCBI taxonomy): domain Eukaryota; kingdom Viridiplantae; phylum Streptophyta; class Magnoliopsida; order Asparagales; family Asparagaceae; genus Asparagus; species Asparagus kiusianus. The sequence goes on along the minus strand of BQKN01001070.1, from coordinate 37,598 downwards.
GGAGGTCGAACCTCGTGTCAAAAATCTCAGACGCGTAGGTCGAACCTAGCGTCAAAAATCTAAGACGCGGAGATCGAACCCCTCGTCTAAAATACTAAACGACGGAGTCCAGCCACGCGTTATTAAAACGAGTTTTCTCGTTGATCCAAAGATCGAAACTTGTGACAGCAAGTTTAATGACCACGGAGGTCGTACTCACCGCCGATCAAAGGGAGTTGGGGCGGCGCGCCTGCCTGAGCCACAGCACCACCGGCCGACGCAGATGGCATCGACCCCTGAGCCACAGCGACGCCGGACTTAGAAGGATGGGAGACCGTTTTCTTCTTGGGTGCCATGGATTTTAGTTGGAGGAGAAGAGGAACAGTGCTCGCCGGAGATGAGAACGAAAATTTTCGTTAAAGTTTCAAGAAGAGTTGGATGACTCTTGATTTGACCTCCAGCGGTCTATTTATAGACAGCTGTGAGCTGTCAAATCGAAACGGACGGGATTCGATGCCAGAATCCTGCCCAAACTCGATCCTAGCGTTCGAGTTGGTTGAAATTCCAAACGCGAGGCTCACCTACACGTTCAAACTCTCAAGCACAGAGTTCACCCACGCGTGATGATCAACAGGAGATACGACGCGGCCTCAAATAAAAAAAACTGAGGTCAGTCATCAAGGTGGCCAAAATAGAGAAGAAACAGGCGACTCCGCTAGGGAGTCTATTAGATGGGTGCAGGCAGATTACAATCAGCAACGCTAAAACCATCAGATTCGATTTGGAGCGCACCTCATTCTTCATTATCATCAAGGCTCAAAAGCTATTTTGTTTGGTTCTAGGAAGCAACATCTCAACATTTCGACAACCAGTTTCGCGATGTCTTCAAATCAGACGGAGTGAACAATCAATCCACTAAATTTTGGGATCCAAAGTATTCCGAAAATTCGTCCCAGTCAACCACAAACTTTCGAAAACTTTGGAGGGGGTTCTGTAGGCTGTCTAAAAATCACAATAGATAGCTGATCCCCACGGATTAAGATAGAGATTACAAGGCAATGGTTTCTTCAAATCAAGAAGCAGAATTCATCCTTACAATCAAAACACAAGAAATTTCTAAATCATTGCATCCGCAGCTTTATAATCGCTGCAAACACGGCCTCATGTTTGAGATGATTGATCTTGATGGCTGCGACAACAACATGACTAATATTATATTAGAAACTATTAGAGATGCTGATGAACAGTGTAATGATTTCAGAAATAAAAGGTTGGACTTAGTTGGTGAGTTGCTTGGTAGAAAGCTATGAGCAAATATTCGCTGATTCCCATCAAGTTCCAATAATGAAAGCTACAATCAGATAGCTTTCATGCCAACAAACGAAAGCTGCAAATAGAGGACTTTTCACATAAAGCGAGAAGAGTTACAACTCGACGACACTTCCGACAACTGATGAAAACTCTATTCGGCAGTCTTCACTATCTACAGTGGAAGTTACAATCTGACGACTTTCACATCCCACAACAGCTAAAGCGAGGATTACTGAACGATGGTCTTTGCAACGCCTTTCAGAAGAAGTTACAAGTCAACCAACTTCTTCTAAAACGCGGAATTCACATTCGTGTTACAATTCTAGAAATGGAGGCGACCCTCGTGTTTCTAAGTCACAACAAGTGAAACGTGAGCGACCCTCGCGTTCTGGATGTTCAGTCAACACCCAACCTCGCGTCTCAATCCTACGCAAGGTTAGGGTCCTGAATGTCAGGTTGGGCATTTGACTCGTTCAAATATGAGTCGAACGGTTTCAGAACCGTTTTCCCCACGATCTGAGGAAATCATGCCCACTTAGGAGCGGATTTAGAGGGCAGTTACAGCCTCTTATCCCCCTATAAAAACTCAACAAACCCAACGAAGTAGAGGATTGGATTTTTAGGATCGAAACCGTAAGGGGTTAAAGATTTTCAGTTCCAAAACCGTGCGAGAGTTGGCAGCAGAGGCGAATTCTTCGAAGGAGAGGATTTAGCTCAGATTCAGAAGATCAAATCTGGGAGAATCCTTCAGCAACAGAAACTCAGCTTGGCAATTAACCGAATTTTCGGTTCTAACAACTCTGGTCAGAGAGTTCCAACTCGTTCTGAGTTCTTAAAACTCGTTCAAAGTTATTTATCAAACTTTCCACAGAAGTTCATTGTTCCCACGAGATAAGAGACGATCAGATCGTCAACGGAGAGCAAATTCGACGCAAGCAATCGAAGGAGGCACTCCATCGCTACCGAGAAGAACCCAGTTTTAAACAAAGGGGAGAACCAAATTCGTTCTCTTCTCTTTTGTAATCGGAATCCAAATTGTAATTGATTTTGAGAGAATACAAGTCTATTTTCTTTCATTTCTTTTACTACAAATTTTCCTACAAACAACTGTATGCGTCTAAAAATGCCTATGGGTGTTCGCACACAGCTCGAGACGGAGAGAAGACGATGAATGTCGTTTTTCAAGTCTAAGAGGATTATCTGTCGTCGACAAGCGCATGAAACTAAACGACGAATAAAGTGGCCCACGTGCGTCAATCAACACGCGCGCGTCAATCAGCTCACGTGCGTCAATCACTTCACGCGCATCGGTCAACACACACGTGTCAATCAGTTCGTGCACGTCGGTCAACACGCGTGCATCAATCAGTTTGTGCGCGTCAACACGCACTCGTTAATCAGCTTGTGCGCATCGATCAACATGCGCTCATCAATCAGTTCGTGCGCGTCGATCAACATGCGCACGTTAACCAACGCGCGTTCGACGGTCAGTCCCACAACGAAGCGTACAAGTCAACAAGATGATCAATTACGCGAAACGGGGAAACTACAAGTCCGAAAAAGTTAGGAAACATACAAGTTCGGCAGAAGCGACGGACCCACGCTAGCGTGGGACGGAACAGACCAACCCGCGTTTGGTTCCGACTCGCGCAATCGCGGGTCGGATTGGATCCGACCCGTGCAAGCGCGGGTCGGATCTGTCTGACCTACGCCGCACAGTCCGGAGCCCGAAACATGTTTTGGCAGTTTTTGATGGATTTTCTCAGGATTTGTTGGTTCCTAAGCATCCCAACTGATCTGATATCATCCCCAAACGTGGTTAATCAGTTCTTAACTGAAGATAAGGAGGAATCCCTCGTTCTTATCCAAATACCCACTTCCGAAGCTTATAAATACGAGCTCGGGTGCTCATTTCACAGGGGCGGATTATTGATCAAGACGAGGAGGTGCTGTCGAGTTGGAGAGTCAAAGGAGCACGAATTTCAGCAAGGGCTAGCGAGATCCTGGTGAATCCTGGCATAAAGAAGGAGCCATTCGAAGGATCTGAAGCCCGTTCCCGCCCGTTCCTCGAGATTAGGCTTGATCTTTATCTCGAGAAGAGCTACTGATTTTGCTTGGTGGATTTCAGTGCTTTAATCAAACACTTCCTTGGTGAAGGTGAACCTCTATCGAATTTTTCATCAATCGGATCTAGATCAAAGGTGGTCCACGGATATTGACATCCCCAGTACAGGTGAAGACACCCACGTAAGCAGGAGACGATAAACAGATCTTGCGTTTATTTTCAAGAGAATTGTATCTTTTACTTTCATTGTGTAAAGGTCTTATAAAAAGACCGATCTTTTTGAACTTATTGTAACGATCAAAGTTGTAATGAGTTATACAATAAAGAAAGCAATTTTTGACGAAAACAAACTGGCGACTACAGTGGGAGCCAACGGTCTCGCTGCCGAGGCCGTCGTGTCGCAACCGATGATTAAGATCCCGGTTGAAGAGGTGGTCGAATACGAGTTCAACCAACAGAAGTACGAAGAATACCTCTCGTCCTCCTCCTCCAGATTCTCTGCTTCTCGCAAGCGCAGGAAGATCAACGCCTCCGTTGTCTGCGGTAGTTGAATCTTACAACACCCTTCCGGCCTCCAACGAGTCCGGATCTGCAGATCTGAACTTCTCTTCAATCAAGGAGTTGAGTACAGAAGGTGTGCCTACTTTATCGAAGAGAGCTCGCCAAAGGCAACGCCAACGCCTTGCGCGCCAACTCGTTAGGGCTTTAGAGTCAATTAACGGGATCCGTTACGAGGCGGATCTAAAAATTAGACAACGCTAAGCACCCCAACATCGAACAAATGCCCTCTCTTCCAAATCATCAACAAGTGAATGGGTACAAATCAAAAGGACCCGTTCAACTCTTGAGGAGCGGATCAAAAAGCATCGCACACTCCTTGCGCACGCGCGAATTCTTGCGCAAGAAGCCAAGAAGTTGCAGAGGGAAGAAGTGGAAAAGAAACCACAAAAACTGCACCAAGTATGGAGGCCAAAGTCCAAAACGGCGGCTGAAAAGTTCAAAAAATATGAGTCGCTCAAATCCGACCCGCCGGCCCGCGAGTCACCCAAATCCGACCCTCCAAGTCGTGGGTCACTTGGATCCGACCCTCCAAGTCATGGGTCACTTGGATCCGACCTTCCAAATTGCGGGTCACTCGGATCTGACCCTCCAAGTCGCGGGTCACTTGTATCCGACCCCCCAACACGCGGGTCACTCGAATCCGACCCGCCAATTCGCAGGTCACCCAGATCCGACCCTTCAAGCCGCGGGTCACCTAAATCCGACCCTCCGACCCGTGGGTCATCCAAATTCGACCCTCCGACCCGCGGGTCACCCAAATCTAACCCGTGCCAGAGTCAAGGCAGAAGATGTTCTGCACCTGTTTCGTCGATCCCTTCGAGTTCCGCACCTCCGGTGGAACCCTGCAACATCGTGAACTTGTCCCGCTTCAAGTTGAGGATGGCGGATCACCTAGGTCCTTTATGCAAAGATCGAGGCAAATTTCCGATCGAAGAGCGCTCGAGTCCGGTGACTACACTCCAAGCGACTCGTCGAGCTGGGGGTCGTGCATGCCCTCGCAACAATTTCAAGCCTTCTCATAAAGGGAAAACTCCGGTTTCCACCCGCCTGGGGGTGTGTATCCAAAAGCAAGAGCCTGTTGATATCCTGCGCTCTCAAAAGTGTAGTTCTAAACACGTGATTCTTGAGAATGCTAATAAAGCGGTAAGTCCCCTGAAAGAAACGTATTCATCTGATGATGACAACGTTATACCAGGGGAGTTGTACCAACACACGATAGGTTGCTCTGGTCATCAGACCGATGAGTTGTACTATCGGGCTGGGGGTACGAACAAGTCTCGGAAGAGAAGTACCCAAGAATCGGAGTCTCACTGCCCATGCGCTAAGATTATCAGGGCAGTCTTATCAGCGTGTAGCTGCCCCAAGACCGCTCCGCAGAGGGTCTCGGTATTTGAGAGGATCTCCAACGGAAAGGCTAGGTCCAAATCAAAGCGTCTCCGTAAGAAACGATCGGTCGTTTAAGGTGACGAACCCCCAGAAGTTACCATCAATATGGTTGATAAGGGAAAGTCGATTCGACCTTCTAGCTCTGATCCGCTTATATCGCATCGTCTAACCCGGTTGCAATCGCGAACTATTAGACAAAGGGATTATCAGAGAATACAGAGAGGATTATCCTTGGATAATGAAGCATCAGATGCTAACTCGGCAATCGCTTCTGATAATACGGTATCCAGTCCGGGACAATCCCACGAAGTGTTTATGATTAACACCAAGGAAGTGGCCAAAATGGTTGAAGATGCCTTGGCCAAGCAAAAAGAGAACTTTAAGTGCAAAATGGAAACGGCTATGTGGAGGATGAGGGAAGAACATGACCAACAGATCCGGGCCTTGTCATATCAGATAGGTGAATCCAGTCGTCATAACAATGTTGGCCAAGCGGCTAGCGATTCAGACATGGATGAGCACATTAATATAGATGATCCTCCCGTTGACCAAAACGCTGGGGGTAGTCCCACCAAAGATGGCAATGCTGGGGGTGGCCCTGTTATCCCTCTCAAGAATCATCCAAGACCCGATACGAGCGAGGATGAGAAAATGAAAGATCTCGAGAGCAAAATCAATGCTCTAATGTCTACTCAAGAGGTGAAAAGGACCGGCATTCCATGTCCCTATCCAAGAGAGTGGGATTCAATAGCATACCCGGCGAAGTTCAACCTGATTAACTTCACACCGTTTGATGGGAAGGGTTCGCCCACTCAACATCTGATCTACTTCAAGTCCCACTTGGGTGTGATTTCGGTAATGAAGCCTTGATGGTTCAATCATTCATCGCCACCCTTCACGGGCCCACCTTCGATTGGTACCGCCGTCTTAAGTCTGGGAGCATCAGCAGCTGGGACGACCTGAAGAACTTGTTCCTCGCTCACTTCTTCGATGATGATTCCGAGGTGTCAATCAGAACACTCTTCGATGAGAAGCAAAAAGATGACGAGACTGTCGACGACTTCGTCAAGCGCTTCCGGAATAAGGCGATGAACTGCCAAGATCCGATCACAGAGGACTTCATCCTCCAAACTTGTCACAACAACCTATCTATTGAGATATTGGAAGTTATGGGAGTAGCACCCTCCAATACCTGAAAAGAGCTGAAGATGCATGGAGAGTGGGCCGAACGCTTCCTCAAAAAGAAACAGGCCGAGAGAAGCCAACCGGATGCTAATCCTCCGAACTCAAGCTTCGTCTCCCGTGGCAAGGGGAAGACACCTGCAGCAGGTGTTGATGCTAATCAGACGTCACAATAGTAATCCCGAAGACAACAGAAGATTTCGGGTTCGAGACTCCAAAAAGAGTACTCCTTCAAGGACGAAGACGTTCCAGTCATTTTTGAATCCCTCCTTGAAAACAACAAGATCAAGCTACCACCTATCGTAAATCAGGAGGAAGCTGACAATACTACGGATCCAAAATATTGTGCGTATCATAGGAGGGTCCTTGATCCCACCAAAGATTGCTTTGCTCTCAAGAATAACATCCAAACCTTGGTTGAAGCCGGCGTCATAACGCTGGGATAAGACAGATGAGAATGGCAAGACTCTGAAGAGTATAAGAGTATAAACTGCTTCTCGACACTTCGATAAGTATAAGAGTATAAACTGCACCTTCCCACACTCCGAAGAGTATACGAGTATAAACTGCTTCTCGATACTCTAATAGGTATATGAGTCTAAACTGTTTCCTACCGTTGACGGGAAGTTCCTGGAGAATTTTTATATGTAATATTCTTAAGGATAACTCGGTCATGTAACTGAGTACAATGTCAGACCCAGTTCCTCAAGGGAAGCTGGGGGTGGATGATTCATGTAACGGGAAGTTCCCGGAAGAATCTTACATATAATTTTCTTAGGGATAACCCAATCATTACAAATAAGGTGATAAACACTAAACTCCCACTGTGATTTGTACGAGTCAACACTCCCACTGTGATTTGTGGGAGTCAACACTCCCGTTGTGATTTGTACTCCCACTCTCACTATCTACCTGATCAAACCTTCTTATAGTTAAGGCCACAACCAAAGTCCCCTCTTAATTCCTTCCATGAACGAGATGTCCACTTTCAAATCAAGCGATCAAACATATAAGAGGTAAGATCGTCTCAAACCTCTCACTCCTACTACTCCCTTGGTCAAACCTATAAAAGTTAGGGCCAAAGCCAGAATCCCCTCTCGATTCCTTCCATGAACGAAAGATCCACTTCCAAATTGAGCGATTAAACCTATAAAAGTTAGGATTGTCTCAAACCCTTACCTGGTCAAACCTATAGATAGTTAGGACCAAGACCGGAATGCCCCTTTCGATAAATGAGAGACTTCCACCTTTTCCTATTCAGCCAAACCTATGAAAGTTATGGTCGAAATCGGTATTTCACCTCAATAAATGAGGAACTCTTTTCTTGGATTAAGCAACCAACCCTATAAAAGTTAGGGCTGCTTGAATCTTTCCGATTCTCGGAGTGGAGATCCTACTCCTAGTTTCACTTTTTCGAATTCTTAAGGTGGAGATCCCACTTCGAGTTTCCTTGCCAACTGGAGATAGAATATAAAATTCTTCCTCTTCGGTTTTGGGAGATAGAATATAAAGTTATTCCTCTCCTATTTTGGGTTTGTCTTTGCCCCAAGAGAAGACACAATACTTTAACATTATAACTTCAAAATCCGCGCCTTACACGTGCGGGGAATTTTGTCCCGAATCCTAAGCAGAGATAAGTCAGCGCCTAACACGCATTGCCGATTAGTCTTTTGCCATGAAAAGAACAAAAGTCCACATATTCGACATTATGGCAGGTTGATATTCATAACGCCAAAATCCACGCCTTACACGCGCGGGAAATTTTATCCCGAATCCTAAGTAGGGATAAGTCAACGTCTAACATGCGTTGCTGGTTTAGCCTTTCACCGATTAAAGAAGACACCAGAATTCCAGTCTGGGGAATTTAATCCCGAAGCCTAAGTAGGGATAGGTCAACACCTAACACGCGTTGCCGGTTAGTCTTTTGCCGTGAAAAGGACAAAAGCCCACATATTCGACATTGTGGCAGGTTGTTATTCATAACGCCAAAATCCGCGCCTTACACGTGCGAGGAATTTTATCTCGAATCCTAAGTAGGGATAAGTCAACGTCTAACACGCATTGCCGATTTAGCCTTTCACTGATTAAAGAAGACACCAGAATTCCAGTCTAGGGAATTTGATCCCGAAGCCTAAGTAGGGATAAGTCAGCACCTAACACGCGTTGTCGGTTAGTCTTTTACCGTGAAAAGGATAAAAGCCCGCATATTCGATATTGTGGTAGGTTATTATTAATAACATCATAATCCGTACCTTACACACACGGGTAATTTTATCCCGAAGCCTAAGTAGGGATAAGTCAGCACCTGACACGCGTTGTCGGTTAGTCTTTTGCCGTGAAAAGGACAAGAGCCCACATATTCGACATTGTGGTAGGCCGTTATTAATAACGCCAAAATCCGTGTCTTACACGCACGGAGAATTTTATCTCGACTCCTAAATAGAGATAAGTCAACACCTGACACGCGTTGCCGATTTAGTCTTTCACCAATTGAAGAAGACACCAGAATTCTAGCCTGGGGACTTTTATCCTGAAGCCTAAGTAGGGATAAGTTAGCGTCTAACATAAGTTGCCGGGTAGCCTATTCCCGTAACAATGGCGAAGTCTACGTATTCGAAGTCGTAGCATCAAGCCTATGGGAGTTCATTCCTTTAGCACAACGTCACATGCGGAACGGACTTAAAACAATTTGCATGTAAGCCCGATTCAAACGGTAATCGGTAAGAGCACGTCAAATCCGTTGAGGGTTGAGGATTTGCCAAAAATCCTAAGTCAACGTCTGATACACGTCGCTGTTTAGTCTTTTCACAGGAGAAAACGAAGTCTATGTATTCAATATCGTAGCACTAAAGGGTTAATTAACTCTTTTAGCACAACATCACATGCGGAACGGACTTAAACAATCTGCATGCTAGCTCGACTCAAACGGTAGTCAGTAAAGGCTCATCAAACCTGTTGATGGCTGAGAATTTATCAAAAATTCTATAAATACGAGTCATTGACGTATCAGCTTCGTTAGTTGGTCTAGTGATTTGAGCATCCAACCACTTAGGGATAAGATCCATATATGCAGACGAAACAACTTTAATAGTTGGTCCTACAACCTAAAATTTAGGATCGCCACGCTCCAATGCCTTAAGAGCTTAAACTGTGTAGACTCCAGTAAACGTACGAGTATAAACTGTGTTAACATCGATCAACACGCTACAGTAAAGATCGATGCCGGTCAACACATCAGCAATTTCGCCAAAATAAGGCAAAATATGACTCCAAGGATTTCAATTACAATTAGATATGAATTCTCGACGAAGATGATCAGTTCAAAGTCAACTCAATGGCATGAGCTAAGTTCATAAACTTACACACCAATCTCAGTACAAGATTTCGACAACGGTCAGACGATAAACGCAGCGCCGGAAGAACTTCATCTATTCGATGAAACAATGAATAGATTAAAGGCTGAAGAAGTCAAGAATTGAGGTAGTTCAAGGTCACTCTACGAAATTAAAGAGATGGTCTATCTTATCCAAAGCATTCCAGACTCCTCTATAAAAGAATGAGTCCGAAATACTTTGGAGGGGGTATCTGTAGGCGTCTAAAAATACCTATGGGTGCCCGCACACAGCTCGAGACGGAGAAAAGATGATGAATGTTATTATCCAAGTCTAAGAGGATTATCTGTCGTCGACAAGCGCATGAAGCGAAACAACAAATCAAGTGGCCCGCGTGCGTCAATCAACACGCGCGCGTCAATCAGCTCGCGTGCGTCAATCAGTTCACGCGCGTCGGTCAACACGCGCGCGTTAATCAGTTCGTGCACGTCGGTCAACACGCGTGCATCAATCAGTTCGTGTGTGTCAACACGCGCTCGTTAATCAGCTCGCGCGCGTCGATCAACATGCACGCATCAATCAGTTCGTGCGTGTCGATCAACATGCGCACGTCAACCAACATGCGTTCGACGGTCAGTCCCACAATGAAGTGTACAAGTCAACAAGATGATCAATTATGTGAAACGGGGAAAACTACAAGTCCCAAAAAAGTCAGGAAACATACAAGTTTGGCAGAAGCGACGAACCCGCGTGCGCGGGTCGGATTGGATCTGACCCGTGCAATCGCGGGTCGGATCTGTCTGACCCGCGTCGTGCAGTCCGGAGCCCGAAACGCGTTTTGGCGGTTTTTGACGGTTTTTCTCTGCATTTGTTGGTTCCTGAGCATCCTAACTGATCTGATATCATCCCCAAATGTGGTTAATCAGTTCTTAACTAAAGATAAGGAGGAATCCCTCGTTCTCATCCAAATACCCGCTTCCGAAGCTTATAAATACGAGCTCGAGTGCTCATTTCACAGGGGCGGATTATTGATCAAGACGAGGAGGTGCTGGCGAGTTGGGGAGTCAAAGGAGCACGAATTTTAGCAAGGGCTAGCGAGATCCCAGTGAATCGCGGCATAAAGAATGAGCAATTCGAAGGATCTGAAGCCCATTTCCGCCCGTTCCTCGAGATTAGGCTTGGTCTTAATCTCGAGAAGAGCTACTGATTTTGCTTGGTCGATTTTAGCGCTTTAATCAAACACTTCCTTGGTGAAGACGAAGCTCTGCTAAATTTTTTATCAACCGGATCCAGATCAAAGGCGGTTCACAGATATTGACATCCCCGACACAGGCGAAGACACCCACGCAAGCAGGAGACGATAAACGGATCTTGCGTTTATTTTCAAGAGAATTGTATCTTTTACTTTCATTGTGTAAAGGTCTTATAAAAACACCGATCTTTTTGAACTTATTGTAATGATCAAAGTTGTAATGAGTTATACAATAAAGAAAACAATTTTCGATGAAAACATTCACCTGTAGCCTTCATTGGAGTTGAAGACTGGAAAACCTTCTTCAAATATAAAATCTTCTTACATTTGTGATGTGAGGAAGACCTTGAGGATAAGGATGATAGATACTCCTCAAGCTTTGCTTGGTCGAATTCATACTCAACCGTGGATTCAACCGAGATCTTAATTGGTTGCGACATGACGGTCTCGGTAGCGAGACCATTGGCTCCCATTGTGATCACCAGCGTGTTTATGTCAGAAATTAGTTTATTTATTAAACTCATTACAACTTATTTATTGAATATAATGAATTCTGAGAAACAAATCTTTTTATAAGACTTCTCGTTATAAACAAAAAACTTCCTAGAAACACACGCAGGAACGTTTATCATTCGCTGTTTGCGTGGGATCTTTGCCTATATCAGGGTGCGTTAGCCCATGGACGACCAAATCATAGATCTAAGTTGAACCATGAAGAATGTTTAAGGTTAATGTTTTATTTTAGAAACAAAGACATAAGTGAATATCTTAGAAAAGTAAGATAAAATAATGTTAAGTCAAAGCTTAGATCTCAAGGAATCACAAGAGCTCTGAAAGGCTTGCACATGATGAAGACTCTCTCTCTCCCTTTCTTAGAACGCTCAAATCTCTACTCTATTCTGATCAATAATGCTCTCCTTTCTCTCTTAGTAATGGTCCTAGGAAGGTATTTATAACTCATAAGAACTGTAACTGAAGTCTGAAGTTGAAACAAAACAAGTCGACAAAATCCCTATTTCCAAGACAGTCGCGGTTGTCTCAGAAACAAGGTTCATTCCTATCCATTTTGTAATCATTCCCACTATGCTTTAATACTATTATTTTAGCCTTTATTGGTGTGATTTTTCCTTGTAACGTCTCCCCCATGATTATGGATGGTCCCCAACAGTTATGAAGCCACATGGATCGCCCAAAACTCGAGAAAACCGTCACCAAGTCCACTCTAGTTTCCAAGATAGTCGCAAGTGTTTCGAAAACTATGATTTGCCTTCATAGCTTCTGAGACAGCCGTAAGTGTTTCGGAAACTATGATTTGCCTTCATCGCTTTCGAGATAGCCACAACTATCTTGGAAACTATGAGTCTTCTCATAGTTTTTGAGACAAGTTTTATGCCTCGAAACTTGTGTGATACGCTTCTTGGGCATTCCTTAGTTGATTTTTTGAGTTGAAGAGATTCATTAACTTTTGTCAAAGCATCGCAATGATCGTTGAATCTTCTCCTTAGTTCCTTGTAATATTGGGAGTCGTTTGGTGAGATAGGAAGCTTTTGAGTCGACTTAAGGCGTGTCGACCGACACCGCCTTTCGAGTCAGTACAAAAGGGACTTGTCTTCGAAGATTGGTCTTCTGCCGAGACACTTGCTAGTGTCTCGAAAAAAGCCACCTTTCGAGTCGGCATGGAGGGGATATCATCTCAGGTATCATCTAGATATGTCAGTCTTCAAGTCGACACATAAGGTGTCATCTCAGTTTCCCATTCGAGTCGACATAGGAATTGTCATCTTCATCTAGTAGACACGGATATCATCTCGACTTTGAATTGTTGTCTCGTCTCGGATTTTAAGTCGGCTATCACCACCTCTCGAGTAAACATGAAGGGATCTCATCTAGAACTTTGAGTCGACTACCAATGCCTTTCGAGTCAATGCAAAGGAGATCTCGTCTCGGGTCTTCAATTTGACTACCAACGCCTTTCGAGTCGACACAAAATAGGTCTCGTCTCAAGTCTCGGCTCAGACTTCGAGTCGACTGCCAACACCTTGTGAGTCAACGCGAAAGAGATCTCATCTTGGATCTTGTCTCAAACTTTGAGTCGACTGCCAATGCCTTTCAAGTCGACATAGAGGTGTCATCTTGTCTGGTTGAGACGTTGACCGCCTTTCGAGTCGACACAATAGGTGATATCTCGTCTGGTTGATTGAGATGTCGAATTTCTTTTGAGTCGACACAGGAGGTGTCGTCTCATCTAATTGATTAAGATGTCAACCTTTACTTGGTTTGTAGGGGTTGTCAGATTGTGATTTCCATTGTTGATTTGGCTCCTTAGTCGTCCTTTAGCATCGGGTGATTCCCTGTAACTCATATGATTACGTTTATCACCTTCCTTTCAACTTGAGCTTATATGTGATACCATATAGGCAATTTTTGATGCCTACAATAGGATGATTATATTGGAATAGATCCATGGTCATCCTAGAAGTAGGTTATAAAGTGTTTCTATGTCAATGACGTAGCATGTTACCTTAGTCTTTAAATCGCCAGCTAGTACTTGAGAGAAATCTTGCCCAGTGACTAGCTACTACTAGAATTGAATCCGAAGATGGTAATGGTTGTTCCTGACAACTTGTATAGTGGAATACCCAGAAAGGTAAGGAGCCTCCAAGAGATGATGCTCAAGGAAGGTCTTGGATCAATATGGATCAGCTCAACTTTGGTTGAACCAACATATCCTATGTGTTAGAGTGGTCAATTGTAATAATGGTCATGATATGCATGACTTCCAAAGTGAAGGTGATGCAAGGGTTCTGTTGATGACGTTGATAGCATTGCCTTCTATCATTGACCTAGGGAACTTCAGGGATATAGGCAATAAACACCTCACTATCCATCAACGCATCCCTCATATGCTCGGACAAACATAGAAGTTTATGCAAGGTTATGTGAGATAGGATGTATCACGTCCCGTGCCCACGGGCCCGTTGGCGCGTGCAAGCCGTGGGACCTACCAAAAGTAACTCAATGTTGGCTAAAGTCCACTGCCAAAATGCTAGCACTAGTTATTCTTGGACCTTGGGCTTCTCTATTTAAGCTACTAATATTTCTTCACACTAGTCCATGTGGGACTAAAATGGGGGTGTTACAATCACCCCACCTTATAAAGATGACGTCATCATCTTCACGACATGACAATTAGCACATCTCAGTATCAATGCCAGGCAATATGGACTCTAGAGGTAGCTCCTACGGGCTCTAGATGTGGCTCCCATCACATCCACACAGTGTAGTATTTAGTCTCGTATAGCACTTAGCTCCACACTTCTGACTAGCAACTTCTCTGATACCATTTATCACACCCTGAGTTCACGGGCCCGTTGGCACGTGCAAACCGTGGGAGCCACCAAGAACAACTCGATGTTGGCTAAAGTTCACTGTCAAAATAATAGTAGTAGTTATTCTTGGACCTTGGGCTTCTCTATTGAAGCCACTAACATTTTTTTACACTAGTTCATGTGGGACTAAAGTGGGGTGTCACTGGATGGTAGCCAATTAAGCCAATATGTCATATCAAAATAGAACTTTGAGTCCAGTAGACGGTTTAATGCTTTATCAAACTACATTTACTTCTATTTAGAGGGTTTTGGCTACTTGGAAGGTCCTGATTGATCATAATTCTTCGAGTAACCTTATTAAATATTGTTCCTTTGGGTGGAGTCTGCTCCAGTTGTGCTATTATGGCCACATTCTTTTCCTCCAAATCCATCATTGAGGAGACCTGCAAAGATTCCTCACATATAATTGTGGATATAGTATTACAAGACATCATCTTTCCCTTAATCTTAACATGGGGCATTGGCTTGAGAGAAGTCTAATGCTCATCTTGGAGAAGGTCAAACCTACATCATCCCTCCCTTGTGGGTTGTAAGAGGGACAGAAGTCTTGACTCTATTGACCTTACTGATCATGATTGACCAAATCCATTCTTGAAGGGGGAATGGGTGTAACTCTATTTTAAACCTGAATTTTAGGCATAGAGCCATATTGAAGGATCGCCATGTTGGTAGTAACTTTCTTCTGCTCAGGTTAAAGATCGAGGATCTCTGAGTCAATGAACTTCTGTATTTCATCCTTAAGGATATAACAATTTTTCATCTAGTGTCCCAACATCCTATGATAGAGGCAATAATTAGGTCAACAATTTTTCCAACTTATTCAAGGCATCATGCTTCCTGAAGCTTGAGCAGGTTGCCCTTGTTTAGCACTTGGAAGATAGTGATTTTTTTGTTCGTCCTTAAAATAATACCTTCATTAGGTATTCTTCTGAGAATATTTCTTTTGTTTGTCAGGTTTTTTAACCTAGCCAGTAAATGTCTCCTTTTCAACTGGGATAACTGCCCATGCTTGTTCTTATCCCCTTTTCAATTTAAATGGGGATCGAATTTGTTGAAACTTTCAGCAGTTTTTATGGCAATCTCCACCTACTCTGTTAAGTCTTTCCATGAGTTAGCTTTAATAGCACCCATGTGAGCTTCAATACGACTTAGGAAATTCTGCTGATAAGTTTAGAGTAACATCATAATAACATATCACGGCATCGCAATATTAATATGAAACCGTTCGTTATAGTCTCTGACCGAGTCACTCCTCTTTGCTTTGCTGAGAAAAGCTTAGCTATGGTCATATCACATTACTCTTCATAGAACTGGGATAGAAATTGAGACTTCAAATCATCCCATGACTTGATAGAACTTTCAGTCAACTTTTGGAACTAATCAAAGTCTACCCCCTTGAGAATGCTAATGAAAAGTCACGCCTTGATGGCATTATTCCCTACCACATTCCTTATTTTTTTGATGGAAATAATAGATGTGTTGATATTGGGCAATCCTTTAATATTGAATATATGTAATATCAGTGGCTTGTACTTCATTGAATAGGGGACCAAATCTCACTCAATAGGATAGGTGATTCCAACTTTCTTCAACTCTGTTCACTGTGTGAGATAGTTAAGCTGATTGTGGAGGCTTTCAAGGATCTTTGCCTTGTGTTTTGTCTTTGGTGAACTAGATTCCCCAGATTCTAAGTGAGATGAATGAGTATTGTCTTGATTCAATGGCTTTTTCTCAAAGGAAACGTTAATAGGTAGCTTCCCCTTCGAATTATCTTTGAGGGGTTGAGAGACGCGTGGTAAATATTGCAGCATGTTTCAAGTCACTCAAAATGTTCGTTAGATGCATTCTTTTGGGCTTTCATTTGGTGAGAAAAGTCATCATAGGCCTCTCTCTGCCTGCAATCCATCCCCACTCTTCTTGAGCTAGGAGTTGCATTAGATGCTATGGCAAAGTTAGCATTGCTAGTAGTAGGTTAGACCACTTGTGAAGAAACTTGTGGAGCATGCATTCGTAGGAATTAATAATCAAAGGGAACTATAACTCCTTGCCTTAATCTGGTATGTCAAAACACATTGTTGGTCTCCGGAAGAATACTCCTTATGCCTGAAGAATATCTTGGATCAGAAGGACTATCTTACTCTTCTTCATCTTCCTCCCTAGTTACACTGGGCATATTGATTATAAGCTCTTAGAGATTACTTTTGTTCTTTTTGGAACGTCATTGTCATTTATTCCTAGCCTATGAAGGCTTTGGAACTAGGTTGAGAAATACTGATTCTTTTACAAGTGGGGACTTGCATTGGCAATTTATTTGAATATCATGGTAATTTTCTTTAGGGTTGCACAACGCTAACTTTGGCATGCCCTCTTCAGAAAAAGAAACCCCCTTAAATTAGAAAAAGCTTCATGTTAGCTAAAACAGTGGTTGCTCTTCTTGAGAGCAACATCACCTACTTGGCTTTTGGCAAATGAATATCATCTATGACGTTGTTTTGACCTACGATTGACATGGTCAATTGAGTCTTTATCACAAGTTAATGCTTGTGATTAAGAGGGAAAATAACCAATGTGATAATTTTTCCTTATGAGATTTTAGATGGAGGATAGCTCCCATTCCTAACTTCTTTTAGAGAAGCTTGACAAGCGTCGTGAGACGCTTTGAAGCAAACCATAAGAGGGGTTGTGAATTTAAGTCAAAATTGAAAGGATGTTTGAACACCCTGACTTTGACCTGAGGTGAGGGTCACTGAATCCTCGCTTTGGGCAAAGTTCGCTTTGCTACGAGCGAAGATCGCTTTGCTGCGAGCGAAGATCGCTCTGGGCTAAGTTGAGGCTCTTCATAGAGCTCTAGCCATGGACCAATGGAGTTGCGTTTGAACCCAATCTCATATTGCGATGAGGTCTATAGTAGATTTTAATTTATAGCCACCCCCTCTTCTCAGAAGAAACAAATTCCTTGAACTTTGCTTGATCAAATTCAATGACTAGCGACTTAGTAATAGACTCTAGGGCCTTAGTGTCGAACTACAACATGATTTTCTCTTCGGATGAGAAAGATAGTCCTCAGTAGGGTTGCCATCTTGTTTCTGGTCTTTGAAATTTATAATAAAACTAAAAATATAATCTAAATACTTTGAAACAAAGAAAATTTTGTTTAAAGCTAGGTTCTTTTTTGTGTGCCAATGGAGTGTCGTTCTCATGCTCCGTTGATGGTCTTACCATGACGATGAGTCTTCATGGTGATTTTAGAGAGTTGCTGATGTTTTTTTGCCAAAATTCAAAATCTCTCAAGATGATCAAGGTTAGGATTCAAAATGATCAAAGTGCTAAAAATGAGTAATCTCCCCTCCTATTATAGGCTAAGAGAGAGGGTTAGTGGCCATTAAATGTGAATTAGTAATCATTACCTTAGGAGATAATGGGAGTGAGCTATTTCCAAAAAAAAATGGTTCTTAAAATGGCTCTGAGTGAAGTGCACTGATAACAGTCATGGGTGAAATTTGTTCTAGAGAACTTCTCCAGAATGTAGGTGACGTGACCCACATAAACTATTTGGGTGGAGCTCATTGTGGGTGAACTTCACCTGAAGCTTCACTTTGACTTGGTCTTGATAGCAAGCTTCATTGCAATTTTGTGCAAGCTTCACCATAACTTGGGAGAGCTTCATTGTGACTTGGGCGAGATTCACCATGGCTCCTATTTAGGCCTATCTGAAGTGTTTAGCCCATGGATGTTCACTTTCTTGGACTCATGTTGGGCTCAAGTATCAGACTCGTGTTATCTATATTGAGTATTGGTTCAGGAGAGAGCTTGTTTACTTTGACTGTCTACACTAGGCTCCATAACAATGTATCATGCTACCATGAACACTTCCTTGTAGATCTCATAATATCATTTGAGTACTAGGCCATAGAATGCTCTCCGGGGCAATTGATATTATGTAGACAGTGTTTGGGGAGAAAGTCGATTTGTTCATTGCTGTGTTCATTACAACTTCAAACGTTACAATAAAAATAAAAGTTAGTCTTTTTATAAGACCTTTACATAATGAAAACAAAAAAAGTACAACTCTCGTCAAACATCACAATGGGTGTTTATCGCCCGCTGCTTGCGTGGGATCTTAGCCTGTGATGGGGACGTTAGTATCCGTGGACCACAAAACGATCTGATCAGATCCGGAGCTTTGTTGATTCGCAAAGGAATCAAGAAACCAAAGCAATTATCTCGGCAACAGCGAGATAACCACTCTTCTCGAGATCACCGCAACGGGGCAATCTCAAGGAAAAGAACCAGGCTGCAGATCTGATGAACTCCTCTTCTTTATGCCGAAGAATTCGCTAATATCTCCTCCTCCTCTCTGAAATTCATGGCTCTTCAGTCCTCAGTTTGGTAGGGCTTCGCTAACGCTCGAGAATTTCAGATCTAAAAAAATAAAGGCCCTAGGACTGTATTTATAGGCTTTAGGACCCCTATTTTCGGATAAGAACGGTCGATTTCCTCTTATCCTCAGTTGTAACCACTTAACTACGTTCTTGGATGATATCAGATCAGTTGAAATAAATCCAGGTAGTTAATGATCGAAAAACAACTTTAAACTGCCAAAATCATCTTTTTCGGGTTGCAGACACCATTGGGTATCTCGGCTTGGCCGAGACACCTATGGGTGTCTTGGTTTGGCTCAGGGCTTAGTTTCGTGCATTCCGTCTGTTTTTGTCGTATCTTTGCCGTTCGAACCCGGAATTACGTGGTTCAAGATGCGTTGAAAAGCCGATGAGGAAATCTATGAGCTTCCATGATTGAATCACATATAGAGTAAATAGGACACAAGGGGTGTTTCATCTTTCGTAAGTGACGCGGAGCTCCCGATCAGTTCATGTTTCCGTTATTCCGAAGTTCTGTTGTTTCGCATTGTCCGTCGACTCACTTCATGCATTTGTCATCATCAAATGAGCTTCTGTGACTCGAATAGCGATGTTCATCATCTTCTCTCTATCTCAAGCTGCGCGTGGGGACCTATAGGTAATTTTTTATGCCTACAGATACCCCTCCAAAGTGTTTCAGTCTCGTTTCTTTTATAGATGAGCCTGAAATACTTTGGATATAATCGGTCCAACCTTCAGTCAGTGTAAAAGGACCTGTAGTTAGCTTTGATTCTTAACTCTTTAGATTTTTAGTCTATTCGATATTTAACGAATAGCTAAAATTCTTCCAACGTTGCGTTTATCGTCTGGCCGTCGTCGTAGTCTCGAATAGAAAATCGGTGAGTTGATTTTGGATCGTGTCATCGAGTTGACTTAGAACTGACTATCTCTGTCACAATATATTGACTTAGGGCTACGCATTGAACGGTGTTGTTTCGGATCGCCCGACGTTGACTTTTCATCACAACGCGTTGACCTGTGTTGACCTAGGGTTACGCGTTGACTGGCGTTGACCTTGGTTTTGGATCGCGTGGTCGTTGACCTAGGGTTTTGGATCGTCTGACGTTGACTTTTCGTCACAACACGTTGAGTGACGTTGACCTAGGGTTATGCGTTGACCGTCGTTGACTTTTCATTGCAACACGTTGGCTGTGTTGACCTAGGGTTACACGTTGACCGGCATTGACCTAGGGTTTCGGATCTCCCGGCGTTGACTTTTCATTGCAACATGTTAACTGGCGTTGACCTAGGGTTACACATTGACCGGTGTTGACCTAGGGTTTCGGATCGCCCGGTGTTGCCTTTTTCATCGTAACACGTTGACTGACATTGACCTAGGGTTACGCGTTGACCGGCGTTGACCTAGGGTTTCAGATTGCCCACTGTTAACATAGTTTATACTCGTACGTTTGTTGAAGTATACACAGTTTAAGCTCTTAGGGTATTGGAGCATGGCGGTTCGAACAGTTAGGGCTGCAGGACCAACTGTTAAAGCTGATTCGTCTGCAGATATGGATCTTATCCCGAAGTTGTTGGATTCTCGAGTCACGAGACCAACTAATGGGGCTGATGCGTCAATAACTCTTACATTCATAGGATTTTTGGCAAACCCTCAGCCATCAACGAGTTTGATGATCCTTTACCGACTACCGTTTGAGTCAGGCTAGCATGCAAATTGTTTAAGTATGTTCCGCATGTGACATTGTGCTAAAAGAGCTAACTCTTTTAGTACTACGATATTGAATACATAGACTTCATCTTTCTCATGGCAATAGACTACCCGGCCGCATGTATTAGATGCAGACTCAGGATTTTTAGCAAATCCTCAGCCATCAACGGGTTTGACGTGCCTTTACCGATTACCGTTTGAATCGGGCTTGCATACGGATTGTTTAAGTCTGTTCCACATGTAACGTTGTGCTAAGAGAGCTAACTCTTTTAGTACTACGATATTGAATACGTAAACTTCGTCTTTCTCACGGGAATAGACTACCCGGCAACGCGTGTTAGGCGTTGACTTATCCCTTCTTAGGATTCGGGATAAAAGTCCCCAGACTCAGATTCTGGTATCTTTTTCACTCGGCGAAAGACTAAACCGGCAACACATGTTAGGCGTTGACTTATCTCTATTTAGGAGTTGAGATAAAGTTTCCCGTGCGTGTAAGGCACGGATTATGGTGTTATTAATAACAACCTATCACAATGTCGAATATGTAGGTTTTTGTCCTTTTTTTACGGTCAAGGACTAACCGGCAACGCGTGTTAGGCGCTGACTTATCCCTACTTAGGCTTCGGGATAAAATTCCCC
>BQKN01001070.1:0-13122 GCA_022839385.1 Asparagus kiusianus | reverse complement strand
TTTTTTGACGCCTACAACGTGTGAGGGTGAAATTTTAACGGGATCCTAGTTTTGTGCAGGCACCCCCCCTCCGCGGGTAATTATGGGAATCAACTTGTTAGGAGGTCGCGTACAACCCCTAGTCTGGATGGTTGCTCGGGGTTCCTTCAACGGTCCCAATCGTTCCTTAATAGGTGCTTTGCCTTGATCTTCATGTAAAGGACTCGGGCGATCCTTCAACGGAATTCCAAATTTGGAGAGAGAGATCCATGTTATCGTTGGGCTTCACCGAAGGTGTGGGAGCAATAGGAGTGGGATCTGAAGTTGACGAAGGCTGAGGAGCAACGTTGTTTGCTTTGGCCTTAGGCGTTGATTTGGCCTTTGGCATCCAAATTTGTTTGGATCTCGACGATCTCTTAACCGCCTCTTCCTTTTGTATTTCTTGTGCTTTTCGCACAAGGATCTGGGCATGCGCAAGAAGTGCGCGACGCTTCTGAATGCGCTTCTCAAGAATGGAACGGTTCCGTTTGATACGAACCCATTCGTTTGTAGATGGTTGGGAGGAGGTTCCCGAAGCTTGCTGTGAAGATAGCTTAGCCACTTGGCACTTTCTGAACTCCAAATCTGCTTGGTAACGGAGTCTGTCCACCTAATCTAAAGCCTTGGCGAATTGGCGTTCGAGGCGTTGGCATTGCCTTTGACGTGCTCTTCTTGATAGAGTTGGCGCGCCTTCAGCAGTTAACCCCTTGATCGTTTCCAAATATATCAATATTATGTTTATACCATTAATTATTAACACATATAATATTATAATTAATATAATATAATAATTATATTTCAAATACTATTACAAATATATATATTAATAGTATATAATAATAAATTAAATATATATAACTATAGTAATAAAATAAAAATATATTCTATTTGTTACATAATATAATATATTATAATATTAAATTATATTATAATATTTAAATAAAATAAAATAATAATACTATATTCCTAATATATCAACAATGTTTAATATCATTAATTAATAATACATATAATATATTGATAAAACTATAGATAATAATTTATTATTAATAAATAATCGTATAGTATATAATATTGAATTATATAACAAAAAAGTATTATATTATTTAATTAATAAAATATATTATTATTGTATGAAAAATTATATAATATATTAAAAAATTAATATGTTATGTAATAATAGTATTTAATATAACTCCTATAAGAATAAAAGATTAAATATTAATATACGCAATATATTCATAATATATTATATTATACATAATAATTTATTACATTATAAATTAATGACAAAACAATCATATATTATAAAGTAAATAACTTATTAATGATAAATTACATATATTATAACAAATATTGATATAATACTAATATCATAAATATAATAATTTTATATTATATTATAAAAAGAAAATGTTAATACATTATTATTTATAAAAGATAATATATTAATGACAATAACATATTTAACTAAAAAATAATTAAATATGTTAATATTTGAAAATAATATTTAAGTATTATGATATAACATATATCATAAATATGTACAATATATAATATTATAATATATTAGTTGTATAATATTATAATATCTTAATTATATATAATATTATAAAATATTAGTTAAAATAGATTATGTTATAATTAATTATTTAATATATTAATAAAATATTTATATTAATGCTATAAAAGGTTAAACTATTGTTGGCCGAAAATACTAGCCATGGTGTTATGAGAACACTTTTGAACAAAAATACCATGGTGTCTTGAAAACACCATACGAAAATTACTATGGTATCCAAACATACCCTAAATAAGTTATGGAATCTTTAAGAGCCTAAGAAGCTAATTAAATCTTATCATTATAATGATCTATAATTAATAAACTTATTGAACGATACTTTAAGATAAATTAAAGAAAGAAAATAATTAAGTTTAAATTATCAAATTTGAAAGGATTAAATTAAAAATTTTTAGCATTCCAATCCTTTTTTATACATTGTACAGGAATAGATTATTTGTAAAATTCTAGTTTGCTTTATACACACGCAAAATTGAAAAAGAAAAACCCTCGTAGCATTCTGTGATGCATGCACCGTCCATTCCTTGTAGTTGCCCATGTTTTGTCCTCTCTCACTCTCTCTCTCTCTTTCTCAGAATGTAATCAATTATATAGAGACCTAGGTGTCATTTTTCTAAGCCTGATTGATAATTTGTCTATTGAGGGGAAAAACTTAAAAAAAAGGATTACTTAATGAAGTTAACCTTCTTTTTTTATGATCTAGAAAGATAGTTATATGTTGACAGAATTACACATTAAAAATTATATCTTGATATTCTAAAATTATGTTTCGAAACTCTGGGAAGTAAAGATGGTATAACATGAAATTGAGCCTAATTGAGAATTATTATATAATAGATCTTAATCCCAATATTTTCCATATTTGCTTATTACCCCCAAAAATTAAGCTCTGTAACGCAAAAAAAAAAAAAAAAAAGTTGTATGTTAATGATTGCAGCTATCCAACAACTGTAGATCCCTAGCTAACCAATCATAGCACTCTAACCTCCTACGTGTCCGCTTTGCGCTTTTGGTACACGTGTCAAACATCTTCATCTCCTGTCACTTTCACCCTTCATAGATTATCCTATGCGGACGCCTGTAAAAACTAGTATATATACCAAAAAAGCGTCACATTAAGTGTTGTGATTAAAATTATTTAAACTTAATTGAAAAATTAAATAAAGCTGCTTTAGTTACGCAGCGGTAGATTTTGACTTGTTAGAGGGTGATGGTGTGAGGGTGACGTCAGCAACAACACCACGTGGATTATTCACGACGAAGCGGAGCCCGGCGGGGAGATTATACTCGATCAGGCGGGACCACAGCGGGTCCCACCGGCTGTGGAACCCAAGTGAAATCTTGACCGTCAAAGGCAAGCTGATCGGACGACAGAGCGCGTTCATAGCTGCCAGATAGGCTCGCCATCGAATCCCGCCACATCAGCTATGTAATCGGGCCGTCTCTGTCAACGTAGAGGTGGAGACTAGAGATCTGGTCCGTCAATTCGGCACCGTAGCTTTCTAGGTGGGGCCCTCATTAGCAGCAGGGGGTTAAAAAAAGGGAGGACCGGAAACGGGGGAAATTAATGAACGTGACTGGCCGCGTGTACCAATCAGGTGGGGAGGACCGGCTGCATCCTGTCAAGATCGGCATCTGACGGCCACGTGTCGGCCCCTCTCGATGCTTGAGGCCTAAGCCAGCGATATTTTAAAAGAGACGTCGCGGCCCCGCGTAGTGGTCCCAGGTATTGACGGTCAGATCTATCGCCATGCTGGCAAAATCTACTCTAAGCCGTCAGATCTAGACTAGATCTGACAGTGGAGATTGATTGTCGTCCGCTTAGAGTTAATCTCAGCCGATCGATTCTGCTAGGAGCGGAGTTCGGCAAGTAAAAACCGAAAGAGGATGAGGAGCGCAGCAGAAAGAGAAGGGGAAAAAAAGCGAGAAGAAGAGGAGAGAGAGAGAGAGAGAGATCTAATCTGAAAGGAGCAATTTTTTTTGGGGGGAATCTGATCGAGATTTCTTAAGGAATTATAAGGATCTCTAGCGATCTAGGGTTCGATTTCTTGGCAAGGGATCGATTTGTGAGAAAGGGAAGCTGAGAGAGATAAGTAGAGGAGAGTAGGGGATCTAGGGTTTGGTTTGATGAGAAGAATTACAAAAGGGAGAAGATGATGGATAGGAATCGAGAAGCGAGGAAAGGAGGCCTGGCGGCCGTCAACGGCGTCGCCGGCGGCATCTCCAGGAGACGGCAGCAGAGAGCGACGAATCTTAGAGATTCGCCTGGTTCTATTTCGATCTCGATTTCCGATTCTTGTTTCTTGACTTTTTTAAAATTTATGCTGATTTTTTTTATTTTATTTCAGAAGAGGATGGAGCCGTCGATACGCAAGAATCGTTGAGACCTCGAGATCGAGGAGTGAAGAAGGATCGAGATCGGGATAGGGATCGAGAGAGATCGAGCAGCCGGAGTAAGAGGAGGCGAGGGGAGAGAGTGAGCAGAGGAGAAGATAGCTCTGAGGAGAGTATGGATGATGGTGAAGATGATGAGGAGGACGCATCGGTGGCGGTGAAGTTGCCGGTGACAAATCCGTCGGCGATTCCGTCGTCATCTTCTTCGATTCAACAGCAAAATCATCACCATAGTCATGGTAATAATCATCACAGGAATAGTAGCTTCTCGACAAAGCCGTCGAGGCCTCCGGCGGCATCGTGGAAGGTAGCGGAGGAGGTGATTGGGGTTTCTATACCGAGGAAAGCGAGGACATGTATGAAAGTTTAGAAAAAAAGTCGATCTTGATTTGTTTTATGAAACTTAATTTTTTGGTGGGGGCTGTAAGTTCATTTTTTTGTTTTAATTATGTTTGGTGGTGCAGCATCTTCGAAAAGGTCACAAGAATATTGGGTGGCAAACGGAGAGCTGATCAATCGGCAGGCCTCGACTTCTCCGGCGAGGCAAAGCCCTTCATCGAATAGAGCAATCTCTCCATCTTCATCGAACGCTTCACTTCGAAAAAAGAAGATATCGAGTGGAAATAAGCACCGGCCGCCGAAGATGGTAAAGTCACCATCTTTTGTTCAAGAGATTGAGATGGAGGTTGCAGAGGTCCTCTTTGGAATGACAAGGCAAACACCGCCGGCGGAGACCAAGGATACCAATGGCTTGAGCACAGACGCAAAATCAAGGGCCTCGTCTCCCAACTCAATCTCTCAGACTCCATCGGCTTCTACCAATTTGCCTATGGTCACCACTGGTGAGTATAATTGCCACTGTGGTTTTAATTTCAGATCTTGAGTTAATTGTTCATGTGGGATTTTCTTGGTGTCTTCACAGCTCCAAAGAGGAAAAGGCCACGTCTTAAGGTTGAAGATGACAGCCCAACAAGCCCAGTGAGCTCTGTGGCACTGTCGACGAAGATGGAGTCTGAAATGCCCCAAAAAGCTGAGGAGGTTTCCTCACCGAGATTGGAGAAGAAAACTCCAGGACCTTCCGGCATTGAAAACGGTATTAATTCAAGCGATCCGAAGCGTTCTGTCGAAGCCCAGCAAGATCTGGCAAAGCCCGAAAGCTGCAATCCACTGAAGGAAGAGGTTGCCGTTTTGCCGTCCAAGTCAAATGTCAATTCTGAAGAAGCTACAGCAGCAGTAGAAGCCAAAGCGTGAGTTTGAAGTTTCTTTTATCTTTCTATTTTCATGTTTGTCTTGAAATTAAGCTGATTGACGTTGCTTTTCGTGTTCTTTTTTTGGGTTAATTTTCAGCCCACCAGCCAATGGAAGCCCTCGAGAAGAGAAGTTCAGAATCGATCTAATGGTGGGATATCCATTCATCTTTCAGTATTCTGTATTTCTTGTTTAAATTTTAATTCAATGACAAAGTTCCCATGTTTTCTGGGTTTTAATTTTGCAGGCTCCTCCACTTCCTGAGAAGTCGTCTTCAGAGAGGGATGGCTTATCAGACCTTGCTTCTGATCCCAAATCTACGGACCCAGGGAAGAAAATGGTGTGCAAGATGAATATCTGCCTATTACTGAGCTTTCAATCACATAATCTTTTGTGCTTTTGTTACTTATTTTAAGTTTGTTCAGATGCCTGGATCTGAAATTGAGAAGGGGGAAGTGAAGTTAGAGAAAACATCAAAGCATGAGGGGACTTCTGATCAGCAGAATGCCAGAAATTTATTGTCTTGGGAATTAGATTTGAAGAAGCAAGGTTCATCGGAGAAGATGCCCACTCTTCAACTCGATCTAGAGAAGCACGATAAAGATGGTCTTAGTATTTGTAGCAGTGGCAAACAGCAGCAGGTCCCTAAGCAACAAGCAAAATCTGGGAAGCTTGATTCTAAGCAGGAGAAGCCCGGTAAGTTTTCTTGTTTCGATAGAGCCTTGCAAGTGTTTCGTTTTGGTCAAATTCAGATGAGATGTGATTTGTTCAAAATTTGTTCCCAGCATTAGCATCGTCTTTGCCTTTGCCTGTGCCAGTTGCCGGTTGGCCCGGTGGTTTTCCTCACTTTGGGTAAGCAATGCTATGGATTAATCTATTTTTTTTCTTTCTTTAAATACTTGTGGGTTTCTACGCATTATTGAGTTTCTATTGATGTTCATCTCTGCAATCAGGTATATGGGTCAAGTTCCATCTATTCAACCAGTTGTACCCATGGATGGAACCTCAGGAAGTGCCAGGCCTTTACAGGTATTTACTTCATCGTTCTCCTACTCTATTATATTTTCATGCTTTTTTTAGTGGTCTGTTTTTTAATTGGATTTGCCATGCAGCAACCTTCGCCTTTCCTTCAACCACAAATACGACCAAAGAGATGTGCAACCCACTGCTACATTGCACAGAACATTCACTACCACCAGCAAATTTCTCGCATGAATCCATTCTGGCCATCACCAACAGCTGCTGCTGCTCATCCTCTCTATGGGTCCAAGCAATACAATCTCAATGCAGTGCCAGCATCAGACTCAGCAGCAATCCTTGGTAACCCATTACAGGGAGGATATCCTCCCAGAAGTCTGGCTCCATTGCAAGATAAATCTCCAATGGTAACAATCACTCCCCCTAAAGAGAAGAGCTCAACGCCAACAGGAGCTAACAACTATTTGGAAGCTGCACAGAGGAAGCAGTTCTTACTCCAGCAACCTTCTCAACCTGGATCTTCTTCAGCAGTCCCCAACATCGTGGTGAGATTTGTAATATAACTTACTTTGTTTTTTGGGTTATTTGCAATTTGGTATCCTAAGGGTTATACCTTTTTTAACTTTGCTCCGAAGTCTTTTATAACACTTTGATATCCCAAAGTTTAGACTTTTTAAACCTTGATAATCAAAGTTTAACAGGTCTAAAATTTAGGGTATCTAAGTGTGATAAAAAATTTATGAGGTACCAAAGCTATAAATAAGTTGTAGACTTTAGGCTACTAAAGTGCAAATAACATTTCTTATATTTAGTAATTGAAGAGTGATGGGCAATTAAAGGTAAAGCGGAGTTTCTCGTTAGCCTTAGCCTTTTAGCCTCTTTCAATTTCTTAATAGTTTCTTTTCCTTTTCAATTTTTATTTTTCACAATTCACCTTCAAAAGCCCATGACACCTGAGCAGTCACCTCAGACTTTTTCTGTCCTTTCCCAACAAAATTTGCAAATAGAAGATAATGAGACAAATTAAGTTTGAGACAGTACTTTCTCATACTTTCCGGATTGTCAAAACACTTGCTGCAATGCTAACGGTCTATTATATCAACCCTTGGTCTATCTTCAGCATGCCCCTGCATTCATTTTCCCTATGAACCAGCAACCTGCTGTTGCCCCTAATCGAGCGACGCCAACCTCAAAATCTACTCCTGCAGCTACCAATGCAGCACCTGTAGCTGCTTCTGCTGTTTCAGCAGCAGCAGCAGGCTCTGGAGGGCACTCCTCAGCAACTACCATGAACTTCAGCTATGCAGGTTTATCTCCGAATGATGCTCAATACATGGCCATTCTTCAGAACGGTGCATACCCGTTTCCTATAGCTGCAGCTCCAGCTTATAGAGGAGCAAGTCCAGCACAAGGCATGCCTTTCTTCAACGGGCCTTTCTACTCACCGCATATGGTTCCTTCTCAGCAGCAGCAACAGCAGCTAATCCAACAACTTCAGCATCAGCATCAACAACAGCATCAGCAGCAGCAGCAGCAGCAGCTTAGGCAACAGCAGCAGGGGAACCCGAGCACATCAAGTGGTTCATCATCCTCTCACAAACAAGCACAACAGTCACAGAGAGTGCCCGGAACTGGACCTCCTGCTGCTTCCAACTCCAGTACTGTGCATTTGCGGGACTCGAAGGACAACCCATCAACAGCCGATAGCAGCAAGGCTTCACAAGCTCAGAAAAGCCTGTATGGTCAAAACTTTTTCGTGCCTCAGAATTTTGCCCTGGTCTCTGGTGGGAGTCATAGTGAGAACAAACAGCCTGGAGCTCATCAGCAGCAGCTCCAAGCTACGAAGGTGGAGCTCACCCCATCTCAGGCTCAGGCATATGCCATGTCCTTTGCGTCTTTCGGTGGATCCAGTGCTGGAGCTGTTCCCAGTTTTGATATCTCAGCCATCGTTCAGAATCCTGCGCTGATACAAACCCTTCCAGATTTAGCAAAGCATGGGTTTCAAATTCCGGCCGCCGCCGCCGCCACTGTTGCTGCTCAGCACAAGAAGGGTCACAATGAAGATGAAAAATCCGGAGGGGATCTCGGGACTCCAACTGCTAATGCAGTTGCTGACGGGAAAAACACCACCGCTTCTGCCTCTGGGGATGGAAAGAATGGTGGTCAGCAGCACTCGCTTAGCTTTGCGAGACCCAATAATGAACCCACAGTGCCTAATTTCACGAGCATCCTCGGTGGTGGCAATCACCTGATTCTTAATGGTGGCCGGCCATTGATTCCACCTCCAAGCTCTGCTCCCTCATCAACCTCAGCTCCATCTGCCACTGTCGCTCCCAGTTCTCAGCAGCAGCAGCAGCAGATGATTCAGTTTCAAAAGCAGCAGCAGCAAAGAATGATACAACTACAGCAGCAGCTTCATCAGCACCAGCAACTGCAGATACAACAGCAACAGAACTCATCTCGTGCTGTAAAGTCTTCTGCTGCCAATACGACCACAGCAACTAATGTCAGTTCACCCTCCATGGCTGCTAGATTCCCTCAAGGTTCACTAGCCGGGTTCCCTCCATCTGTTCACTCTCCTCAGTGGAAAGCTTCAGCCAGAGCAGCATCAACCTCCGCCTCTGCTTCCTCTGCAACCTCATCATCCTCCTCGGCGAAGAACCAGACCCCTCAACAACAACAAAATCAGCAGCCTCACCTTACTCCAAATCCTCACCAAACCCAGATATCATTTGGTGTCACTCCATCCAAAAGCAACAACTCTGTAACAGGCAATAGCGGGAGCCCACGGGCATCTCCAAGCTCGAAGCCTGGACAACAACAACCCACATTGCCCTCACAACAGCAGCAAGCTAAGAATTCACCCACCATCACCAATACAAATAACAGGAGCATAACATCAATCCTTGGCCATCCGCATACCAACAAACTTAGTCCTCATCAACCTCAGAAACAGCCACAACTCTTCTTCAGTACCCCATACAACATCCAAGCCCAAACCTCTCAGCCCTCCAAAGCCGGATATTACCAGCAACATCAACATCAACATCAACAGAACTCGAGCGGCTCAGGGATGCTTTCACTTTCCTCATCTTCCCTAACATCGGAGCCCACAAAGGCATCAGCCAAGGGATTGATGACATCCATGGCTCCTCATCCTCTTATGGCTACTACTTTCCCTTATAGTAATGCAATGTCGTCATCAGTTTCGGTCAAGCCTGAGCAGAAGCAGTCTATAACTGGTAATGATCGCTCCTGTCTTTCTCGCATTTAGATTCAGAAAAAAAGATTTCCTCACCGAACCAACTTTAAAATAGGGTGGGTGGCTATACAAAAACATCTTATTAATCTAATGAATAGAGGAATCACTTTTAAATGAGTTATGATAGTAGTCATCCGCTTTGACCAAATCTCTGGTACACCTTTGAAATTCTCCAAATACCCTTAAAACATCAGAAAAATGGCTAAATTTAGTTAAAGAAGCCATGTCATGTGGGCGTGTTTTTAAAGGCCACTTTTTTGAGGATTTCAATCGAAATAACACCCGAGAGCTGTTAAGGGGGTCGATTGTACCTGTAGCTTCTGTATTAAACCTGTAGTTTCTGTATTAATATTGAACTTTAGTGGAGGCTTTCGTGGTTTTGCGGCAAACACCCTAAAAAAATTTGTCTCTGTAGAAACAGTATACAGTGAAAGTATAGTGAAAGAAGGAGACGTTGGTGACGCCTGACGTCATTAATGGTGTGGAGTCGTCTTTCTCCCTGTGTGATATGGAGTTCTTCTCTCTATAGAACTTTTTGTTCATTTTTATAGCTGCGGTGCAAAAATTGAAGTGTCTGGTTTTCTGGCTTCTTGCAGGAAATGACAATTTGCACGCTTGGAAGGCTGAGAAGAGATGACACCTGAGTTTGATGATTTGACCATGGCCCGCAACCGGCCAGAGGAAGAAGAGGCAGGAAGGAGCGGAGGAAGAGGAAGAAGAAGACGCAGTCCTCAGATTTTGCAGTGAAGGAACAAGGCCCCACCCCTCCTCCTTTAAACACCCGTGCGCGCGCGCCCACTAATCCGCCTCTCCCGTGTGGATGAAAAAGAGGAAGGAAAGAGCAAAAAGAAAGGGAGGGGAAAGAAAGGCCAGAACTGACGGGGGGTCGGCAACGAGGACGAAGAATGGGACCCATATACCTTTTTAGTTTCAGGTATTAATTTATTATTATTTGTGAGGTGAAAAAAGATAGATGGGCTCAGCTGACATGTAACCCACGTGTAGAAAATAAACATGGAATGGAAAAGAAACGCACTGTTTCAATCTTTCTCTTTTTTAATTATTGGGAGATGCTGTAGATCTAGTGCCGACCGCCATTATTATTGCTATATTATCATCGAACATTATCTTGTGGAGTAGCCAGTCAAGTTGAGGTATGTATTGAGATTTTTGGGGTTTAATAACTCACGAGTGGACTTTTGTCCGCGCGCAATTGTTGTGTCCAGCCGCCTCAATTGACTGCCTCGTCATCTTCCGCCGCGAAAAGACCGAACCCCTCAACTACAGCGAAATCGGCAGCCTCTCCCCACTCAACCCAGACCAAACTCGCGTGTCATTTGGGGTCGCTTCATCCAAAAGTGTCAAATCCTGTCACAGGCAATGGCGGGAGCCAACGGTGCATCCGCCAAGCTCAAAGCCCGGGCAGCAACCCGTGTTGCCCTTACAACAACAGCAAGCCAAGTATTCACCCACCATCACGAGCATCAACAGCAGGAACCTGCGCTCGTGGATCCATAGAAATAAACTTAATCCTCGTCAACCTCAGAAACAGCCATAACTCTTCTTGAATACCCCCATCACAACATCCGAGCACAAACCCCTCAGCCCAAGGCCGGGTACTACCACCAACAACAGCAGCAACAACAGAGCTCGGGGCAGCTCAGGGATGCTTTCACTGTCTTCATCTTCCTTAAACGTCGGACCCCTCAAAGGCACCAGCCAAGGGGACGACCATGTCTGTGGCTCCTCATCCTTTCACGCCTGCTGCTTTCTCCGGGTAAATGCAACGGCATCATCGTTTTCAGTCCACCCTGAGAACAGGCAGGCAGTCTATAACTGGTAATGGTTGCCTTAGCCTCTCCCTTCCGATCATATATAGGCGCTGCTAAATAGGTTTAAATTGCTCAATTCATTTGCATCTCATATGTCAAGTGTCAGTGTCGTATCACAGACATCGATAAGTTGAAACATGATATAATTGAAGTGGTCTGCGAAATCTGGTAGGTTCGAATATTGATGCACACCGTATTTTTATTTGTTATTACATATGAAATAAAGTAGAAGCAACTTAATATTAGAATTTGGGCACGTGAGCTGTCTAGAAATTTTGCTATGGGCAATGTTAAAACACTCTTAAGCTCTGATTTCGGTGGTAATAGTATGCGCATTTTGAAGGGAAGGTGTTCAACAGGAACGAGCTTTTGGTCCTAAGTCTGAAAATGTCCTCATGACACAATTTTGGTGTAGCTCTAGGTACACAATTGAATAGCCTTGAAGGTGACTGACGTGTATCCAGTCATCGGCTCCTTCCTAGGGGTGCCAAACCGTATCCGTATCCGAGGAAATATCCGTAACCGTATCCCTTAGGATACGAATATGGTTACTCAAATCTATTACCGATAGGATATGGTTGCGGATATGGTTTTATAGTGAAATATCCGTATCCGTATCCGAAAATATCCGAATACATATTGGTAATACTCTTACGATAGTTTCGATTCTTAGATTATGGATTTGTGGTTAATTTTGATGATCAAGATGTCTAATCTTAGCTTTTCAATCATAATGAACATATTAACGAACTCTTTTTATATCACATGACTATATTTTTCTGAATACTATCTAGTTTTCTCATATCCTTTTTGTATCTGCATGCATATCCGTTTATATATCCGCATCTATATCCGTAACCGTATCCGATTTTGGCGGATATGGCTATGAATTTTTCTTACCGACGTATATCCGTATCCGTATCCGAGATGAGTAAGCGGATATGAATATGATAAGTGTCATATCCGAGCCGTATCCGCTCCGTTAACACCCCTACTCCTTCCTCTTTAGACTGATATAGACGTAGTTTTCTTTTGCGTTGAAATTGGGTAGAAAATTGAAGCGCGTGGGGACTCTTGTTCTTGTGCAGGGGATGACAAATTTGCAGGGGTGTTGGAAGCCTGAGAAGAGAGAACAGATTATTTGGGCATTGAACGCCGATGTCGTCATTGAGACTGGCCGCACCAGGAGGAGGAGTAGTTTATTTTATTAATATTATATCATGATGGAAGGAGATAGATGGGGTTGAGCTGACGTGTACCAATGTGCAAACGTGTAAAGATGAAAAGAAGGGGGGAAAGTTGCACTTCCTTGCTCCCTCTTTTATTAATTGGATTGGAGATGCTGAATATTAAAGTGCTCGACTCATTATTTTTAAAGATTATTTTTTGGGGCCTCACGACCCATGGGTGGACATTGTCCACGTGGAACTGTTGCAATTAAAAAAAGTGGGTGGGCGAGAGAGAGCCTCAAAAGTGGTACCGCGAGCTTATTATTTATTTTAACTTTTTTAAGGGGTAATTGCGAAACAATTTATGTGTCCTCTCGCTCGCTGGCAGGCTGGCTCTTTTTCATTATTTTAAAACGGAGATAGAGAGGGTCACCCTTTTTTAATTAAAATTAAATATAAAAATTAAATAAAAACCTGTTTTGGGAGTGGCGGAATCCGTTATCAACTTTATTACATTTTTAAAGTGGGTGATGTGTCTCAGTTTGGAGAAGAAGAGGTTTTCTGTGGGGTCCAGTGTCATTGACGGGACCATTCAGAGGGATTCTCTGATAAATAATGTTAGGGGCACACCACCAACCA
>BQKN01001069.1:502803-536353 GCA_022839385.1 Asparagus kiusianus | reverse complement strand
GACTTGTTGACTTGATTCCAAATATGGCAGTTAATCCGCTTCTGAGTTCGAGTCCGAAACCGATCTTGATTCGATCGTGGTTCATCCGAGTTCGCTCTTGTTTAGATGACTCGTTGACTCCTCGAACCGTTGGATTGATTCCGCACGCAATTGACATTGTTTGCGTACAATTTGTTGACCTCGTCGCTTCGTCACTCGATGGTTCGTTGATTTGTCGAATCACCGTGTTGAGCTGTGTTGTGGGACCTATAGGCAATTTTATACGCCTACAGGGCGGTACTGTCGGAATGCAACTGTGTTAAGACAGTCCCCGAAAGAGTCTCTGTGTTCGAAAGACTCAGCAATGGAACGCCAAAACCAAGGCATAGGCGTTTCCAACGAAGAAGAAAGATGGTCGAAGATGGAGAGCATTCAAGGGTCACCGCAAATATGACCAGCACAGGAACATCGGCTCAGGATAACCCCGAGGCGGTTCCAGAAATACCCCGACGTGTAACTCGTCTACAATCTGGGGCTATCATTTGCGCGACGTATGGTAGAGTCCGAACAAGAGTACCTTCGGGAGATGAAGAATCAGATGCCGGCTCAGCAGTGGCGTCTGATAATACAGTGTCCAGTGAAGGACAACCCCGCGAGACGTTTATGATAAGCGCGGAGCAAGTGGCCAAGATGCTTGAAGATGCCATGGCCAAACAACAGGAGACCTTTAGGTTCGAAATGCAAATGGCTATGCAGAACATGAGAGAGATGCATGACCAACAGCTTCAAGCATTGAGGAACCAACAAGGCGAACCAAGTCG
Source organism: Asparagus kiusianus (assembly GCA_022839385.1). Taxonomy (NCBI): domain Eukaryota; kingdom Viridiplantae; phylum Streptophyta; class Magnoliopsida; order Asparagales; family Asparagaceae; genus Asparagus; species Asparagus kiusianus. The sequence goes on along the minus strand of BQKN01001069.1, from coordinate 535,553 downwards.
TCCCAACCAGAACAACCTGGAAGATGAGGACACAAATGAGGTTCGCAATGCTAACAACCCTCCCATCAATGCAGGGGGTGGTAACGAGAACGCCAGTGAAGATGCAGGTGAAAGCCTAAAGATCAAAAATCTCGAGAGCAAAATCAATACGTTGATTTTCGCTCAAGAGACAAAAAAGACGGGTATTCCTTGTCCGTACCCAAGAGAGTGGGAATCAATCCCATATCCGGCAAAGTTTAGTCTAATTAACTTTACGCCGTTTAATGGGATGGGTTCACCTACTCAGCATTTGATTTATTTCAAATCGCACTTGGGAGTCATCTCTGGTAATGAGCCTCTGATGGTGCGGTCATTCGTCGGCACTCTTCGCGGAGCTGCCTTCGATTGGTATCGTCGCCTCAAGCCAGGAAGCATAAACAGCTGGGATGACATGGAGACTAAGTTCCTCGCAAATTTCTTCGACGACGACACCGAAATCTCTATCGGATCGTTGCTCGATGAGAAGCAAAAAGACGGGGAGTTGGTCGACACCTTCGTCAAGAGGTTCCGGAACAAGGCGATGAATTGCCGGGACCCGATCACCGAGGAATTCATCCTCCAGACCTGCCACAACAACCTTTCGCTGGATGTGTTGGAAGCAATGGGCACCGCACCATCCAAGACCTGGAAGGATTTGAAAGTCCGAGGGGAGCAAGCTGAGCGGTTCCTCAGGAGAAAGAAGGCGGAGAGAGGCCAACCGGCAACAAATCCTCCGAAGCAGAACTTCAACCAGAAAGGGAAAGGTAAAGCTCATGCTAATGCCGTTGATGCTAACCAAACTTTTCAATTGCAACCTCAGCAACAGCAACAGCAGCGAGCGCCACAACAATCGCAACCGCATTGGCAGCAACGGTCTCAGAAGCAAAAGTCTTCGGAGCCGATGTTTCCCAAAGTCTACTCCTTCAAGGATGATGAAGTCCCCGGCATTTTCAAGTACTTGTTGGAGAACAACAAAATCCAGTTGTCGGCGATCGTGGATCATGAAGGAGCCACTAAGGTGACGGACCCGAAGTACTGCGCGTACCACAGAGCGGTCCACCACCCAACGAAGTCTTGCTACCACCTCAAGGACAAGATCCAAGCGTTGATCGATGTAGGAGTCATAACTCCGAAACCGGCCAAGAATGTGGGAGCAAATGCGGTGTCAATCAGTTTTGGATCAGTACCTACAGCTTGGTTTGAGCCGAAGCGTGTCACCAAAGTCGGGATGAAGACGGTGAATGACGACCCACACGGACAGCGCCAAAAGGGACTCGTGCCACACACGGCCCCGAACGGCGAAATCCTTTGGGTTCACCCCGACCTGATTGAGGATGAACAATGGGCCGGATCGTCATCAAAGAAGAACTCAAAGGGGAAAGGGAAGTCTTGCTATGGAGTTTCTGCCATCCCGGGTGAAGACGATGAAAGGATCACCGCTTTTCCGTTTTCCGACGAGGAACAGGAGGTCTTTGCGACCCGGAGTGAAAACGAATACCACTTCAAATATCCATCTCCTGGGAATCAAATAGCTGAACAGGGGTGACAAAATGGGGACCAGCCAAGACTCTCACAAAACTGGGGGTGATTACAGTTCCCAAACCGGTTAAAGACGCTCGACGACAGCCGATTGACAAACAGAAAGAAAAGGGGCCCGAGGAGGTTCAGAATCCGAAACAGTCTCGTTTCAGTCGTCCGATTGGAAAGGACAAACCGGAGAGTTCAAAAAATCCGCGTGCCTTCGACATCATGGCTCAGCTAGCCAATATTCTAGCGCGGATAACGCTGTACGAGTTGCTCCGATTGTCCAAGGAAACTAGAGAAGCCTTGCAAGAAGCCTTGGCCGATTCGGAGGCATTCCTCACCAGGATCAAACCAGCTCCCGAAGAACTGGAAATGTTAGCCCAACAGTGTAATGTGGCGGCCAAGAATCTTCCCTGCATCACCTTCACCAAAGAGGACATGCAGACGAAGAATTCAAATCATGATCGGCCCTTGTACTTCGTCGGGTACATTGGCTCCAGCGAGGTCAACCGAATCCAAGTGGATCCGGGTTCCGCTGTGAGTATTATGCCACTTCGCCTAATACACAGCCTTGGCATTCCAGTCAGCAAGCTGGCATCTACGGGTACAGTCATTTACGGATTCAACACCAGCGGGTCAAGACCTTTGGGGAAAATCCGGATAAAGTGCCATATGGGCGATCTGAAAACGGAGGTCACGTGCTACGTGATTGATGCTGAGACATCCTATAACTTACTATTGGGTCGGCCTTGGATCCATAGTAATGTTATAGTTCCCTCCACCTTAAATCAGTGTCTGAAATATGTCGACACTGATGGAAGGGTCAGGACGGTGATCGCGGATAAGCAACCATTTAAAGGGTATGAGAATTACTTTATAGATTCTCTCCTTTATGGTAATGAATCCGATACGGAACCATCGATCCAGGGCACGGACAGCGGAGAAGAAGCTGATTCCGAGGCCGGATTCGATTACAATGGTGGTTTTGTTCTAAATGACATTGTACCCTTTGTAATCAATCTCGACGACGAACAGTCGTCAGATGGCGGTTGTAACTGGCAACTTGCCGATATTGAAATAAATCGTGATTTAGAGTATTCCTTGTCTCTTGATGATGCGATAAAGGGATTATACGATAATCCCGAGTTATGTATGCCGCTCCGATCTTCTTATGTAACGAAGAAGCGTCCCCAGCATTCTTTCAGGACAACTCGGATTATTCCTGCCAAAACAGGAGGACAAAAAGAAGTGATCTACGGTAAAGGAGAAAGTCTTCCGTTGCCAGATCATTTCCTAAGAGAAGATGAAGACGACGACAAATCTGGTCTGCACTTATCTAAGTATAGTCCGGAAGCGCGTACGCTCATGGAAAAACAAGGGTACGACTTTACACTCGGAGAAGGTTTATACTTCGATCGAGGTTCCCGTGTCCCAGTCAAAGCGGCATATGTCCCAAAAGGGAAACCGGATAATTATTATCGTCACAAGAGAGGCTTAGGCTATGTCTCATCAGATGACGAATGTGGTTGGCAAATCATCGATCAAATTGCTAACAAAGCTAAGGATGGGTACTTGCCAGACTCTTCAGCTGAGGATTCCGACACAAGTTTGGGAGAAATGTTCAAGACCTTGATGTCGAACATGACTACAGCTGATCCGTCTACGATGGAGGACGACGATCAAATGCAAATGTGGGAAGACCCATGGGTTCATCACCTGAACATGCAATATGGTGATAGGTTCGAACAAAGAGAGCCACCCACCGAAGACGAAGTAGTCCAAATTAATATGGGCGATGAGGCCAATCCAAAGCCCATATTCATCAGCGGTAGTCTTCCCCCAGATGAAAAGGAGGAATTAATTGCCTTGATCAGAGAGTACATTGATGTCTTCGCCTGGAACTATGAAGACATACCAGGACTTGACCCCAATGTGGCAATGCACTGCCTCGACATCAAGCCGGATGCCAAACCTGTCAAGCAACAGCAAAGACGGTTTCGTCCGCAGATTATGGAAGTCATCGAGGCAGAAGTTAAGAAGTTGATCGACTCAGGATTTATCCGAGAGGAACAACATCCAGACTGGCTAGCCAACATCATTCCCGTCATGAAGAAAAATGACAAGATCAGGATTTGCATCGACTTCAGGAACCTGAATGAAGCGTGCCCGAAAGACGATTTCCCTCTCCCAATCACGGATGTCATTATTGACAATACATGTGGATTCGAAAGAATGTCCTTCATGGACGGCTTTTCGGGTTATAATCAAATCAAGATGCACCCAGACGATGAGAAACATACAGCATTCAGAACGCCCCTCGGTATCTTCTGCTATACGGTGATGCCTTTCGGTCTGAAGAATGCGGGTGCCACATACCAACGAGCGATGACTAAGATTTTCCAGAAGCACCTCAGGAAAACTGTTGAATGCTACGTTGATGATTTGGTGGTAAAAAGCCGCAACAAAGAAGATCACGTCAAAGACTTGAGAACGATGTTTGATCTCATGCGGAGTCATCAATTAAAGATGAATCCCACAAAATCCTTCCTCGGAATGTCCAGCGGAAAATTCCTTGGATTCGTCGTCACCACTAAGGGTATACACATTGACCCAGACAAGGTAAAAGCGATAAATGAATTGCAACCCCCGAGGAATCTAAGAGAACTCAGAGGATTGCAAGGGCGATTAGCTTACATCAGGCGGTTCATCTCGAATCTTTCCGGGAAGTGCCAACCATTTTCTAAGCTAAACAAGAAGGGCGTGTCATTTATTTGGGACGACACCTACCAAAAAGCATTCGAAGATATCAAGGCATATCTGATGAATCCCCCTGTTCTTGTCGCACCAAAATCAGGTAAACCGTTCTTGATTTACATCAAGGCGATGAACCATTCGGTAAGTGCTTTATTAGCACAAGACGATGATAATGGTCACGAACAGGCAATTTATTACCTAAGTCGGACCTTGATAGGCGCCGAGTCTCGGTATCCGATGATCGAGAAAGAATGTCTCGCATTGGTGTTCGCAGTACAGAAGATGCGACATTACTTGGTGGGCCAGACGATTTACGTCATTGCCAATGTTAATCCGGTACGGGTGTTCATGACTCAACCAGGTTCAATGAATTGGCGGTTAGCAAAGTGGGCCCTTCTTTTGTCCCAGTATGATCTGTACTTCAAACAGCAGAAGTCGGTCAAAGGACAAGCGATTTGTGATCTTTTGGCGGCAAGCCCGACAACAGATACAGTCGAAGTATACGATGACTTGCCAGATGAAACCCACGAGGTTAATACCACGTCACACCAACAAGTATGGCAGTTATACTTTGATGGTGCCTCGAGAGCAGTCAATAAGGCAGTAACTCCGGGATGTTCTAGAGTCTCCTCCGGAGTCGGAGTTGTCTTAGTTTCCCCAGGGAAGCACGTGATGCCTCGAGCTTATTCGCTGACGAGTCCATGCTCTAACAACGTAGCCGAGTACAACGCGCTCATCATTGGACTTAGTTTCGCCAAGGAGCTGGGGGTTGAATATCTCGAAGCTTTCGGGGATTCTCAATTAATTGTCAACCAAGTTCGTGGGGAGTATGAAGTCAGGAACCCAGATCTGATTCCATACCACCAAGAGGCCGTCAGAATGGTAGATTCTTTTGAAGAATTTTACATTGAATACATCCCGCATCTTCAGAACGCTTATGCAGATGCACTGGCAGCACTAGCAGTATCACTCGTGCAACCGCCTGAAACTGAACTGCTAGTCACAGTAAGATCACACCAACTCTGCGTACCCATATACGATATGGATATCGAAGAGGAGGAAGATAGAAACGTAAACGCCAAAGAGGTGAACTCAACCCAAATCGGGTCCGAGTCCCGAGATTAGCGTTTTCCCATCATCGATTACGTCCAATACGGTATTTTGCCGGAGGATGTAAAGGAAAAAGAATCTATTCGCCGAAGAGCACCACGGTTCTTTTACAATACCGAGACCCGTACGTTATATCGCCGGGGATATGACGACTTACTTCTCCGATGCCTTTCGAACGAAGAAGCAAAAGAAGTTCTTAAGGAAGCACATGAAGGAGAATGCGGTGCGCATCAGCCTGGTCCCAAGCTGTATGATCGAATCAGAAGAATAGGATATTTCTGGCTAACAATGGTTCGTGACGCGATTGAGTACGCCCGAGAATGTCACGCTTGCCAAGTGCATGCGAATTATATGCACCAACCACCGGAGCGATTACACACATCAACCACGTCTTGGCCATTCGAGACATGGGGTATGGATATCGTCGGTCCCATCTTCCCACCTTCAGTCAAAGGTGATCGATTTATTCTCGCTATCACCGACTACTTTTCAAAGTGGGCTGAAGCCATTCCGCTTAAAGAAGTGAAGACGAACAACGTCATCAACTTCATCAAGCATCACGTCATATACCGACACGGCGTGCCGAGGCGGATCATTCATGACAACGGTCCGCAATTCATAAGCAACGCCTTCATCAGGTTTTGTGACAAATTCAAAATTCAGGATGTTTCGTCGACAGCTTATTACCCCGCTGCGAACGGATTAGCTGAAGCTTTCAACAAGACGATCATCAAGATTCTGTCAAAGCTCGTGAAGACCAATAAGCGAGATTGGGATGATAAACTCGGCGAAGCACTCTGGGCTTATCGCACTACCATACGCACACCCACGGGAGCTACCCCATATTCGTTGGTATACGGATGTGAAGCTGTGCTACCGTTGGAGATTCAAATTCCCTCACTTCGGATCGCTCTCGCAACGGAGATGACGACCGAAGAGCAGCATCAAAAGCGTCTCGAAGAACTCGAAAGGCTGGACGAAAAGCGCTTGGAGGCTCAACAACACATCGAGTTCTATCAAGCTAGGATATCCAGAGCCTTTGACAAGAGGGTTCGCCAAAGAAGCTTCAAGGAAGGAGATCTGGTCCTCGCTGCTCGTCGACCAATAATCCTCACCTCCAAGAAGAAAGGTAAATTCGAACCCAAGTGGGAAGGGCCGTTTGTAATAGATACAGTCTATTCAAACGGTGCTTATCGCCTAATTTCTTTAGAGGGTGACAGGCAATTAATGCCAATAAATGGGAAGTTTTTGAAAAAGTACTATCCCTAGTACGTTCAGGACAACTCATTTATCGGGAAGTTCCTTGAAGAATATTACACTTAATATTCTAAAGGATAACCCAAGTTCACACCACCAAAATCCCTCACTGATCAATTTCAATTGACAGTGAGTCCACCAAAAAGGTTCAATCTCAATTCGGAGTCCCCTTTCGATAAACGAAAGAACTCTCTTTCTTTTCTCTTTGGTTCAACCTTTTCATGGTTATAACCGAAGCTGAAATTTCACTTCGATAAACGAAGAACTCATATTTCGATCAGATAACCAATCCTATAAAAGGTAAGTTTATCTAGATCTTCCGGATTCTCGGAGTGGAGATCCCACTTCTAGTTTCCTTCTTGCACTGAAAATAGAATATAAAATTCTTCCTTTCCAGAAACAAGGAATAGAATATAAAATTCTTCCTTCCTTGTTCAGGGAATAGAATATAAAATTCTTCCTTCCCACACCAACTCTTTTTCCAAAATTTATCAATTTAGGATTCATCCTAGGAAGTTTATCCCGAATCCTAAGCAGGGATAAGTCTGCGCCTAACACGCGCTGCCGGTTTAGTCTTTTTCCGCAGAAAAAGACACTAGAGTTCGATTCTGGGGTATTTTATCCTGAAACCTAAGTAAGGATAAGTCGACGCCTAACACGCGTCGCCGGTTAGTTCTTAACCGTTGAAAAGAACACTCGCCTACATATTCCACATTGTGGCAGGTTGTTATTAATAACACCAAAATCCATGCCTTACACGCATGGGGAATTTCATCCTGAATCCTAAGAAAGGATATGTCGACGCCTAACACGCGTCGCCGGTTTGATCTTTATCCGTAGAAAAAGATACCAGAGCCTGACTCTGGGGACCTTTATCCCAAAGCCTAACTAGGGATAAGTCAACGTCTAATACACGTTGCTGGGTAGCCTATTTCCATAACAACGGCGAAGTTTACATATTCGAAATTGTAGCACAAAGTCTAGGGGAGTTCATTCCTTTAGCACAACGTCACATGCGAAACGGATTAAAACAATCCGCATGTAAGCCCGACTCAAACGGTAGTCGGTAAGAGCACATCAAATCCGTTAAAGGCTGAGGATTTGCCAAAAGTCCTAAGTCAACGTCTTATACACGTTGCTGTTTAGTCTTTTCACAGGAGAAAGACAAAGTCTACGTATTCAATATCGTAGCACTAAAAGAGTTAATTCTTTTAGCTTAACGTCACGTGTGGAACGGATTTAGATAATCCGCACGCTAGCCCGACTCAAACGGTAGTCGGTAAAGGCTAATCAAATCCGTTGAAGGCTGGGGGTTAGCCAAAAATCCTAAAGTTAACACCTAACACGTGTCGCCGGGTAGCCTATTCCCATAACAATGGCGAAGTCTATGTATTCGACATCATAGCACGAAGTCTCAGAGAATTCAATCTCTGAGCGCAACGTTACATGCGAGCGGATTTAAACAAATCGCATGCTAGCCCGACTCAAACGGTAGTCGGTAAAGGCTAACCAAATCCGTTGATGGCTGAGGGTTTGCCAAAAATCCTATGAGTATTGTGGTCAATCATTTCAAACGGAATGACGAATCATAATAAAGATGAAAATAAAAGCAGGCTTCACTAAAAGAGTCAAAAGTCAAAACACTCAGCAAACAAAATCATACATCAAGCCCGTGGCTAAAAATCTGCTGACTGATCTCAGACAACTTATCATCATAAGCTTGCCTAAGTTCAGCTCTGATGGACTCCTCGGTGGCAGTCGAAGTCTTCGCAGCAGCCTCCTCGGACTCGGATAGCTTCTGCTTCAAGGACTTCAACTCATCAGACAAAGCCGTGCAGGTCTGCTGGTCCTGTGCCTTCGTCATCTGAAGAACATCAAAAGTCTTCTCCTTTTCACGGAGTGCTCTTCTGAGCTGGTCTATCTCGGTCGCACAGGAAGTGAGAGAAAGGTCGAGCTCGGCAAGTGAGGATAATCTGGTAGCAAGGCCAGTCTCAACTCGAGCTACTCAGTCTCGCTGCACCTGAATCTCAAGACTAGCAAGAATATGAGTCTCGCGCAGTGACTGTAAACGGGTCTCCAGCTCAGCAGCAATGAAGGAAGGGGCACCGGTATCTCGAAGCTCACGAAACATCTGAAGCTCACGCTCTAAGCAGTCGAGATCGTCAACTATAGCCTTCGCCAAATCTGGGTATCCTGCTTCCCTTATCAAATTGACTCGGGAATTAAGGAGAGGTTTAAACTGGTGAAGTGAAAGTCCGCCGTGGAAGAACTTGCCAATCATGGCATTCACAAAGGAGAAGAAGGAGCGAACTTCTATGCAGATGACGACCTTGTCGGGATCGTCGTCAGATAACAGCTCCTTCACTAGGACATGAAGACGAGAAGAACGCCCTACACAAAAAAGAAGGGAGAAGTCCGTCAAAAGTCTTAATGAGAAAAAGGAATAGCACTCCTCAATGAGTTGACTTATACCTTCTTCCCCTTGAGCCGCTGGGGGTGGTGAAGATGTAACCGCTGTGGATGCATCAACTGGTGCAGTTGGTCTCGCAGCCGGCTCAACAGGGTCTCTCTCAACAAAAGCTCCTGTCAAATTCAAAATTCGAAAAGGCGTTACATTATAGTTGTATTAGTCAAAATTGGCTAGTCCTATAATCGACTCAGAAAGTGGCATATACCTTCAAAAGAACCATCCTCGGGATTATTAGTGAAGGTGGACTCAGAAAACATATTCCCAGGTAACTGGTCATCAATCTGAGGAGAGCTATATATGTAGTGCATCATAGGAGTGTCCGCAAATAGGCTTCCCTCGTCAAAATCATCGATGGAGAAATCTGACATAAAAGAATATAAGTGCTAAAAGAAATGAAGAGACTACAATTAATGGAAATGAGTTACCTTTCACGGGTGCATTAACCTCTTCATTTCCAAGATTCGCCTCCTGCAAGTTATCTGAAGGAGCAAGAAGTAGAGAACAGTTAGAGGATACATAAATTCATTTGTGTGTTATCTAAAGAAGTACGTTGTCAGTGTTAGATGTACCTTGATTCACAGAATCAGGTCCTACGTTGACCTCCTCTCCAATGTCAGCAACCCCTGTAGGCCTCTCTACAGGGGGTAGTGGGTCAGGCTCATCGGGAGATACGGGAATAGGATCGGGACTCATCTCATTCTCCCCATGCACTCCTATATAGAGATGGAAAAGCATAAGGCAATGTGCTGAATAACCAAGGGAATGGTTTTCAGGATAGATGTTACCTCCGTCACTAGCAGGATCGTCACCAGCCAGATCCATGTCAGATGCTCGTGAAGCTACACGAGGTTTGCGGGCCAATCTCTTCCGCCTAGCAATGAGGATCGAAGGTCTCGCCTGGGGAGGAGGACGGAACTCTTCATCCTGATCAACTGTGGTCCCTGAAACATCAAACTATAGTCAGTTTCAATACTTCTAGAAGATAGAAGGAAAAGATGAATTGCAAACCTCGCTCGGAAAAGTCATCGTAATCTTCGGGATCCCCGCCTGAAGCTTCGTCTGTGGAATGGAATGTCCTCTGGCCCTCTTCATCAATCCGGCGAGTCTTGTTCCGCGTCCTCTGTGCCCGAGCATTCTCCCGAATCCTAAGGGAATCAAGCTGAGAAGCCTCCTCAACCTCTATCTCTGCAATCGGCTTCACGGGGACAGTCTTATTAGCTGCTAGTAACCACTTATAGCTCAAGAAAGTGAGGTTCAACTGCCGATCAATACTCGGGAGACTGAACTTAGTACCAGTACAGCCAGTCACGGTCCACAACCATGCATGGAGACCGTCTACCAAACCACTATGGGTCCGAAACTGCTGACGAGGATTCCCGATGTAGAGCTGATCATAGCCAAACTGGCGAGCGAATCGGCAGGGTAGATATGGCTCTATGAAGCACTGATCCCTCACCCGAAAAGTCAGATAGCCAGGCCTAATGTTCACCAGCCAATTGAAGCAGCCAATGTCTAAGTGAGTCCGATACTCTCTCGGCCTCTCATCATCTATCAAGCACTCGCCGTATCGGCCGGAGAACTGCGAAAAACAAGTGGAGAATGCCCAACACTTGTGGACCTGCAGCTGCTGTCTGACATCAGAAAATCCGCGGCCCTCCCACCTGCCATTCTCAAGCAACTGTAACAGGGGAACAGAGTGGTCCGTGGCGCTCGGTACTGACATCATATCCGAACGGTGAAGGACGAACCAAGCCATCAAATAAGTATACGGGAGCTCCGTCTTAATGGTGGGAATCTGACCCGGCAAGTCACTTTCCTTCCGTGTAAAGGCACCCGAAAGCTGTCGAAGTCCTCGGTGAATGTCAGCTACCATCACCGGAAGAAGTGAAAGCTCTTTCTTATAAGCAAGCTGAACGGCTGGGTAGAGCACCTCTAAAGGCAAGGCGTCACCAGACTGATATGGAACCACACACTTCTTCAACCAAATAGCGAGATAACCGGCAAGAAGAGTCATCGGTCGAATCGGTGTGGTCGCATGCCATAAGAAGGATCTGAACCTGGTACCTGCGGGAAAACCACCCTCAAGGCTGCTAGTGGTATAAGAACGAGCGTCAATCTTCTTCAACAAACTGTTCACCTCTGAGGGAGTAAGTGGGGCCAACTCACAAATAGCCTCGCCAGAACTGTTCTCCAGGTTCTTGAACAAATAGTTTGCAAACTGCTTCAGACTCACGGAGGCCTTGGTCCTTTTTGCTAAAGGCTTAGACTGTGCCAAAGCAATGTGATAATGACAAGCGAGATCCCATAGAGTCTCATAGCGATCAGGCATGCGATCCTTCAACTGGTCCAATTCATGATTAGAGGGAAAGTACTCCTGGTATAGCATCTGTCCCATGGGCAAGCCAGAAATCCTGTGCATCTCGTGAAGAGCCAAGCCCAACTCCCCCTGCCGGGTCAAAAAAGTGTTCGAGTCTGGATTATATAGCTCGAACAAAGCACAGAAATGTCTCAAACTGACAGGCAAGCCATACATGGTGGCACGAACGGCTGCATACAAACCGCAAGCGTGTAATTCCTCGCCCCATCGGCTCAAGACGTATGTCATCATGCGACTCCACCAAGACTTGTCCAAAGAGTGGACCCAACCATAAATCCTGTGACGAGTCGCAGGCATCTCCCGTCCTAGGGCAGCAAGGCGATTCCTCAAGGTCGAAGCAGTGGCGAGAAACTCGTTACGTGGTGGTGCATCTAGTCCCAACACTCCAGGATGCAATCCAGTGATATGACTCCTGCTCGAGCCAGGAACTGCCTGATGAGTGACGTAGCCGCAATGAACACTCTCATGATCCTCCGTCAAGCGCCACGACATCTCCCGTGTCACAGCCTGACGCCTGAGCTCAGTCAATGAGCGATGCCGAGGAATCTCCGGCAAGTATATGAAGCCACTGCCGGTCTTATTAAGCCACTGCTCAGCGTCAACAAATACGGCTTCAGGGTCGTCGACAGAATCGCCAAATAGGAAATCACTCTTCCGAAGAGGCTGAGTAGAGCTGGCGTCCTTCACAAAAGGCGCATCCATAATCAGCTGGCGAATAGCTCGATGCCCACCTTCCCTCACCACTTGGGCAACCTCGGTCGATGTGCCCGAAGCAAACTGAGGAGTAGCTGGAATAGGGGAAGGATCGTCGGAGGCCGAGTAATACTCGCCACGATGCCCATATACTGCGTGGGACGAGAATGATCCAGAAGGGTATCCCACTGCAAAATAAATAGTTAAACACTGGTTAGTCTCAGTTATAAAAGGAAATTGAACTCATCTTAGCTAAGATAGAGTCATTGCCTTATAAAGGGTGAGACGATTTGGCCACATTGTGCAATCACAAAACAGAGTATGTCGACAACATATCCCTGCCTTATAAAGCGTAATGTAGCGTCAAATCGCCCCCTTTAATTTTGAGATATGGTTTTGACCAAGCAAAACATATCTTTAAAGCGTCGATCCTCACCAAGGAGAATCAAGGCTCTTCCCGATTGCCTCGCCAAGGAGAACAACGTGGGGGTAAAAAGGACCAATTTGCAGATTTTCAAGAAAAAAAAGGGGTTAATTTGCAAAATTCCCAAATATGCCAAAAAGCGTCGATCCTCACCAAGGAGAATCAAGGCTCTTCCCGATTGCCTCACCAAGGAGAACAACGTGGGGTAAAAAGGGACCAATTTGTAAATTTACAAGAAAATAGGGACTAATTTGTAAATTTCCAAATACTGCCAAAAATAGCTCACCAGCATAGGAGGGAGGCACGCCATCAGCCGACATAGCAGGGGAACGACCTCTCGAAGGACGCGACATGACAAGCTGCAAAATAAATTGAGAAAGGTCAGATCTAAAAAAAAAAGATCACTTTTTTATCAGATCTACCCCCCTGAAAGAGAAGCTCGAGGCGTCAAATCACACCCTCAACCCTCACATATAATCCCACAAATGCATAAATTAAATTGAGTATGAAAAGATCAAAATTGTGGAGGATTTACCTGAAGAAAGGCTCGAGATCCAACAAAGATGAGACCTTTTAGGGAAACTTGCACCACATGCTCGAGGGGCCTGAGAGGAATTTTAAAAAATGGTTTTTCGAGGGATTTTTCAGTCCAAGATCAAAAGGAAGCCTAGATCTGGGACAACTATCAAAGTTTCGAGGAGAAAAGATGCTCGAGGGAAAAGAAATTCAAAAAAGAGGGGACAAGGGGGGCCGGCCCTAGAGAGAGGAAGGAAAAAGAGAAAAAGAAAGAAAAATGGACCCCTTTTATAATGTGGACCAAGTTGAACCGGACCGGACCAAGTTGAACCGAACCGAACCAGTCCAAATCAGTTCAAAAGAGACTGAATTAAGCGTCGAAACGACTTCAAATCAACTGAGGGTCCCATCCTCGGTTTATTCCTGTCTCTCCCACGCATTCGGAAGGAACGGAAGAAATTTTTTGAGCCAAATTACTGCCTTTTTTGGCTCATTTTCAAGCCGGTTCAGCTTATTTTGAGTACGGAATTACTCCAATAAGGTATACGAGTATAAACTATTCCCTATTTTTATTGAGAAGTTCCTGGAGAATATTTTTCTAAAAATATTCTTAAGGATAACTCAATAACACGACGCCGGACAACGCGTCGCAAAGGAAGACTCAACGCCAACAATCGAGGGTTAGTTGTACGTCGAACAAATGAGCACAAGCTAAAAGATTGGAAAATCAGGAATCGACTTCAAGTTCAAATTCCGACGACGGTCAGACAATAAATGCAGCACCGGAATCCTTACAAGCATTCGACAAAGCACCGAATAGCCTGAAGGAGTGAAGGAATACAGAACAAAAATAGTTCCAGGTCCCGTTACACCGACAAAGGGTAGGGGCAATCATATCCAAAGTATTCCAGACTCTTCTATAAAAGAATGAGGTTGGAACACTTTGGAGGGGGTATCTGTAGGCGTATAAAATTACCTATAGGTCCCTTAGCATGGCTCGGCACGATGATTCGACAAATCAACAGACGTTCGAGCGACGAGGCGATGAGGCACATAAGCAACGGAATACGTTCGCGTGCGGAACCAATCCAACGGTTCAGAAAGTTAACGAGTCGTCCAACAACAAAACGGACTTGAACTCAAACACCGAGGCGGATTTACTGCCAAATGAAGACTCGGGCTATCAAATCAAGACCCGAACAAATCAAACGAACTCAATACAGAACCGGAAAACAACCGAACGACGGAAAGCACCCGGGGACTCGGCCTAAACCGAGCCAACCCGGGGTGACTCGGCCCAAGCCGAGCCACCCTAGGGTGGCTCGGTGGCCGAGCCACCCCAGGGTGGCTCGGCCAAAGCCGAGCCACCCTAGGGTGGCTCGACCAAGGCCGAGCCACCTCAGGGTGGCTCGGCATCAGCCGAGCCACCCTGAGGTGGCCGGTGCCTTCCCCCCCTCTCTCTTGTGCACAGATGCACAGTTTTGAGTGCCTATAAATAGGCGGGGTGGTTGTTCATTTGAAAGGACTTTTTTCTGAACTTCTAAAGAGCCGAAACTCTGCCGGATTGTCACCTCAACTCGGATTTGTGAAGGCTTGGAGACTTGGACCCTTGGATTCAGTTCTTGGCGAGCACCCGCAACAAACAAGGCAGGAGTTCGAAGAGGCTAATCCTCAGATCTACGTTGTTCTACTCCGGATCTAAGCTTGGTTCTTAGATCCCGAGATTCGAGCGGTCGTTTCCTTGGTGAAACGATCCCTCCCGGCTATTATCTCCTTGGTGGGATAATACCCGTTATACCACGTAGATCTGTTTGGATCGAGATTGCACGGTGGTCCACGGTAATCAACCCCGGCACAGGCAAACAACCCACAAAGCGAGTGACCGCAAAACAGGAGCTCGCGATCTGTTCGTTAAATAAGGAAAGTTGTAATTTTTCTTTATTTGTTTTGAATTTCGTTGTAACCGGCTCTTATAAAAAGACCGGATCTTTGTAAACGCAAAAAGTTATTAACATTGAGTGCAATGAGTTCGTCAATGAAGAAGAATTTGATTTTTCCCGCGAACACCACTATCAGTGACCTCTCTTATGGGCTTAACCCCATCTCCCTCGATGAATCCAGAACCACACTCCTGGATAATCCCTTAGTCAAAGGGTCAGCATGATTTTTATCAGACTTTACAAAGTTCAAGATCATAACTTTGTCTATCAGGCGTTGTACAGACTTATATCTTATTTGAATATGTCTGTTGAGTTTTTTATTTACATGCACTTGCTTTAGAATTTCTATGGTAGATCTAGAATCAGAATGAATGGAAATTGGAGGAAAGGGTTTAGGAACCAAAGGAAGTTCAGAAAGTAGATCTCTTAACCATTCTGCTTCTGTGCAAGTGGTATCAAGAGCAATCAGCTCAGATTCCATGGTGCTCCTGGTAATTACTATTTGCTTACATGATTTCCAGGATACAGCAACACCACCAAAAAGAAATACATACCCAGATGTTGACTTTACACTGTTAGAATCTGTGACCTAATTGGCGTCACTATACCCTTCAATAGCATCAGGGTATCTAGTGTAACTCAAGCAATAGTCAATTGTCCCTTTCAAGTATTTGAATACTCTCTCTAAGGCAGACCAATGATCTAGGTTAGGGTTACTGGTATACCGACTCAGTCTCCCTACAGCATAAGCTATATCGGGTCTGATTCGGTTTGATATGTATAGAAGAGATCCAATCATCTGAGAATATTTTAGTTGGGATATAAGTTCACCTTTATTTTTCTTCAAGGATATAGAAGAATCATAGGGTGTGGAAACAGGTTTAGAGTTATGATAGTTGAATTTGATCAGCATTTTCTCAATACTGTGAGAAAGACTCAAAGATATTCCTCTGGTATCTCTAGAGATTTTCATTCCAAGTATCATATCAGCAAGACCTAAGTCTTTCATGTCAAAATTCTTGGAAAGATAATTCTTGACTTTTAAAATTAGTTCAAGAGTTGTTCCAAAGATAAGAATATCATCAACATAGAGACAGAGGATGACATGGTCATTGTTTATCACTTTTGAATAAACACATTTGTCGTGTTCATTCACTGTGAAACCATAATAAGCAATAACTCTGTCAAAATTCTGGTTCCATTGTTTAGGAGCTTGTTTAAGACCATACAGAGATTTAACAAGATTGCAGACTTTGTTTTCCCGACCCTTGGCAATGAAGCCTTTAGGTTAGTGCATATAGATCTCTTCATCTAAATCATTATTCAGGAAAACAGTCTTGACATCCATCTGATGTATGATCAGCTTATGGATAGTAGCAAAGGCTAATAATACTCGGATAGTTGAGATTCGGGCTATAGGAGAATATATATCAAAATAATCAATGCCCTTTTGTTGAGTATAGCCTTTAGCTACTAATCTAGCTTTAAATTTATCTATAGAACCATCAACTCTAAGTTTCTTCTTGAATATCCACTTACAACCAATAGGTTTGCAACCTGGAGGTAAGTCGGTGAGTATTCAAGTATGGTTTTCCATGATAGATTTAATCTCATTATCAATGGCTTCTTTCCAGAAAGGAGATTCAGGTGAATCCATTGCTTCTTAGAATGAGCTTGGATCACCTTCAACAAGAAATGTAAAGAAGTCTTCTCCAAAATACTTTTGAATTCTACCTCTTTTACTTCTTCGAGGTTCAATATCAAAAGGCTGAGAAGAGCTGGAAGATGGTAAATCAAAAGGAAGAGATGAACTAGGATTTTCTGAGATTTTGGATTTGAAAGGAAAGATATTTTTAAAAAAGACTGCATCTCTAGCTTCAATGATAGTGTTATTGGATATGTCACTGATTTTAGAGTTAATGACTAGAAATCTATTAGCATTGCTATCTAGTGCATATCCAATGAAAGCAGCATCAACAGTTTTGGAACCAATTTTCCTCTTCTTAGGTTCGGGAATAGCTACCTTAGCCAAGCAACCCCAAACTCGGAAGAAGTTTAGCTTAGGAGATCTCCCCTTCTAATATTCATAAAGAGTTGTATCAGAATTTTTTGGGGAATCCTATTGAGAATAAAACAAGCAGAGAGAAGAGCTTCACCCCAAAGATTTTTAGGTGCTCCTAAACTGAGTAACATATAATTTACCATGTCCATTAGGGTTCTGTTCTTTCGTTCAGCTACCCTTTTAGACTATGGTTATAGGGAGCAGTAACCTCATGAATAATATCGTGTTCTTGGCAATATTCAGTCATATGATTTGAGGTATACTCCCCCCACGATCAGATCTTAGAATCTTGATCTTCCTGTCAAGTTAGTTCTCAGATTCAGCTTTATACACCTTAAACCTATCTAAGACTTCATCCTTAGTTCTGAGAAGATAGGTGTAACAATATCTGGAGTGATCGTCTATAAAGGTCACAAAATATCTCCTACCCCCTCGGGTGAGAACTCGGTTCGAGTCACACACATCCCTATAAATTAATTCGAGGGGTTCAAAGTTTCTAGTTACAGACTTGAAGGGTTTTTTAGTGTGTTTCCCTTGAACAAAAATCTCATACTTGGATGAGAGGTCAAAAGATGATTTAGGAATAAGATTCAATTTGATCATTTTCTGTAAAGTTTGAAAATTGACATGTCCAAGTCGTCTATGCCAGACATTACAAGATTCAACAATTTGTATAACAGAAGACTCAAAAATTTCATTAGAACTGGAATTGATTACATTGAGTTTGAAAAGGCCATTACAGATAAAACCTTTTCCTATGAAAACATTACTCTTTGTAATCACAAATTTATTGGATTTTTTATAATCCTATAACCAGCTCTAAGAAGAAGAGATTCACTAATCAAATTACGACGGAGAGAAGGAACATGATAAGCGCCTTGCAGATGCATAGCTTTTCCAGAAGTCATGGTGAGCTCTATACGTCCACTTCCTATTATTGGTTTAGTGGAGTCATCTGCTAAGCTTATGCTTCCTCCACGTGATTCCTGATAATTTGAAAACCAAGAGCGATCATTACAGACGTGGATATTTGCTCCGGAATCTAAATACCAATCAGTGGAAGAAGTTAGAGAATTTACAAGATGAGATGAGGAGGCTAACCTGAAGGAGGTTGGATTCTCTTCAATTATATTAACTTTGTTGGATCCATTTCCTTTAGGAACAGGTTTATCCGGTTCCTTCTTCCGAAAGAAACAGTTAGGAGAAATGTGGTTGGTTCTACCACAGACAAAATAGAACTTTCCATCAGACTTATGGCTGGAAGAATTGGGATTTGATTTGAAGGAAGATTTGTTGAAAGATTGTTGGTTTTTCTTGAATTTCTTCCCTTTGGGTTTGAAATTCCTAGATTTAGGCTTATCATCTACCAAGTTTACTTTAGCTTTTGATTCATTCTTGGTTTTGGAATTTTGCTTATGTTGGTCTTCAATACAAATAGCCTTGAGGGCTTCAGTTAAGGTTAGATCTCCTTGCTTGTGTCGGAGATCTATAGCAAATCTAGACCAGGAGGGAGATCAATCAAACAGGAAACTTTATAATCGTCAGTAAAAATGTTTCCTTTTGATTGGTGATATGGGTGTATCTTCTCTTCAGAACTTAGTGATCCTCATGGGAGCTTGAGGATAGCTGATTCTTATGGTAGCTTGAGAATAAAGGTATAAAACAGCACAGTGAAACACATGTTGAAGCATGGAACGAGACGACGAATCGAAAGAATCGAAACATCTAGTTTTTAGCCCGTGAGTCGACTCATAACAGTCATGAGTCGACTCATCGGGTTGAGTCGACTCATGCCTGTCATGAGTCGACTCATAAAACCCAGCCGTTTGTCATCAATCTCTGACGAGTCGACTCATCTCAGTCATGAGTCGACTCATTGCTGGTTTTGTGTTTTGTCCAGTTTCGGACGAGTCGACTCATCTCAGTCGTGAGTCGACTCATTGATGGTTTCCTGGTTTGTTTGGGTTTTTATTTACACGTTTTCTTGTAGGGTTTAGGCTTGGTTATTTATCACTTTGCCATCCACATTGTTCTATATATAAAAGGGATTGTTTTAGGGTTTTAAACAATCAAGAGAGATTGTTCTTCAATTCTGGTGAGATTGTGAGAGATTGTAAGTTATTTGATTCTCATAATCTAGAGAAGGTATTTTCCTTTGCCACACTGCATTACTCTTGTGTTGTTATTTTCTTCTCAACCCATCTTTAATAATTCTGCGATCAAAGGTGCTCGCATGGTGATTCGTATCAAGTTGGTATCAGAACGATCAAATCCAGTAGAGGGGGCATCCTGTGTATGGTCCTAACTCAATCGCAATACAAGAAGCTAGGCGAAATTTTTATTTCATTGGAAGGAATCCAAAAATTAAGGAAGAAGAAGATGACTGAAGGAGACAGTTCAACAAGGTTAGATGCATTAGAGAAGCAGATAGAGACAATGGGTTCGACCCTCTTGCAACTCGTCAATCTTGTCCAAGACAAAGGAAACAATGAGGAATCTTCTTCAAAAGGCAAGAAGAAACTTGTAAAGTCCGATGGAGAAGGCGAGGGTTCTGATTCAGATGAGGAGGCCCGTATTGTTAAGTCTATTTTATACCAAGGGGGTAAGGGTTCTTACCAGAATTTAAAGATAAACTTCAAAGTGGAGATTCCTGTTTATGATAGGAGTGTCAACATCAAGAGGCTTGATGATTGGATCGAGCGGATGGAGACCTATTTTACACTCTATGGATATTCATCCAAGGAGAAGCTCGTGTTCGCGACTTTGAAGCTTTCGGGGCATACATTGACATGGTGGAAATCCTATTGCAAGTAGGAGAAAAAGGCGGTGTCATAGAACAAGTTCAAGGAACCACTTAGGAAGTAATTCTACCCGGTAGGGTTCCTCGAAGAGCATTGGTACAAGTGGTACGGGTTGCGTCAACGGTTCAACCAGACCGTTCAAGAGTATACAACAGAGTTCCAGCAGTAGGCGATGGTCCTCAACATCGCAACAGAGGACTATCCCATTTTTATGAAGTATATGGCGGGTCTAAACGAATATATCTAGAAGGAGATGAGGCTCTTCACAGTTGAGTCCATTGCAGAGGCGAGTGTGAAGGCCATTGCTATTGAGGGTAGGCAAAAGAAGGGCAACAAAACGAAGGGGGACTCTAAACAAACAGGAGGCAAGTCTAGTGGCCCTCAACCTAAAGAAGAAAAGAAGAAGGGTGACTCGGGGAAGGTAGGATTGACATGCAATCACTACAAACATACATGATACGTAGTTGATCATTGCTGGGAGAAGTATCCTCATCTGAAGCCGAAGCGATTGAAGAAAAAGGAGGAGAAGAAGGCATATGTGGTGACACAAGGTCCGAAGGAAGTTTCCCAGATGACAACACCCAACAACAGTCTCAACCTTATGGTGGGGAAGCAGAACACGACGGAGGATGAAGACCCGAGGGAGTAGCTCTTTGTTTTGAAATTATAGATCAAGACCAGTTTAGTTAATGCCATAGTAGATCCAGAGAGCCAGAAGAATTTGATATCTAAGGCCTTGGTTCAAAAGCTAGGATTGAAGATGGTTAAACATCCGAAACCCTATCCTTTAGGGTGGATTCAGAAGGACGCGGGATTGAGTGTGGTCAACCAATGCACTTTTAGATTTTCGCTACACGAGTCGTATATTGACGAGGTCACATGCGACATCGTTCCGTTGGATGTTTGCCAAATAATATTGAGCAATCCTTATTAATGGGATAGGTTTGCGGTCTACGATAGACGAGCCCAGAAGTATATGTTCACCAAAGATGGCGAGCAATTCATCTTTCATTCGGCATCTCTTCCACAGGAGACGAGTTTGGTGATAGTGACTCAGACGAAGAGGCTAGTGAATATGAGCAAGAGGTTCATATTGCTAGTCATTAGGCCTTATGAAGAGCAGCTGAGTAGGGTGTGCTTGACTACCTTGAGCAAGTTTTAGGAGGGCGAGCTTGATAGTTTGAAGGCCAAATACGTAGACTTGTTTTTAGAGATCACAGGACTACCACCACGACAGGGTGTAGAGCATGAGATTATGTTGACTGGCGAGAGTTCTTTGCTGAATATAGGTCTATACCGCACATCTGTAGAGGAGTCTGAGGAGATTAAGAGGCAGATTCAAGAGCTTTTGGAGACAGGAGTGAATGTGCCGAGTTGTTCCCCTTGTGGGTCTCCAGTATTATTGGTGCCCAAAAAGAATGAAGGTTGGCGCATGTGCATGGATTACTGAGCACTCAACAAGATAACCATTAAGAATCGCTACCCATTACCACAGATTGACAATCTCATGGATTAGTTAGAGGGAGCAAGGTTCTTCACGAAGTTGGATTTGAAGTCTGGCTACCATCAGATGAGGATTCGGGAGGATGACACTTGGAAGACTGCATTCAAGACCAAGCAGGGCCTATTCGAGTGGTTGGTGATGCCGTTTGGTTTGTGCAACACTCCGACTACCTTTATGAGGCTTATGAATGATTTGTTGTGACCCTTTATAGAGGACTTTGTGATAGTTTACCTCGATGACATCTTGGTGTACAGCAGGACCTGGGAGGAGCATCTTGTTCATGTTGAGAAAGTGTTTGAAGTGTTGCAGAACCGATAGCTGAAGCTTAATGGGAAGAAATGCGAGTTTAGGAAGGACGAGTTGGTGTCTCTCGGCTTCATTGTGGGGAAGGGCCAGTGAAGGATAGATCTAAGCAAGGTGGCGGTGATCACAAAGTGGCTGACTCCTAGGATAGTGACAGAGGTGAGAAGATTCATGGGGGCTTGCCAGTACTTGTGGAAGTTC
Source organism: Asparagus kiusianus (assembly GCA_022839385.1). NCBI lineage: Eukaryota > Viridiplantae > Streptophyta > Magnoliopsida > Asparagales > Asparagaceae > Asparagus > Asparagus kiusianus. Next base: position 513,599 of record BQKN01001069.1, on the reverse strand, counting down.
ATTCGATATTTTTCGACTTATGCGGCACCTTTGCATGGCCTTACGAAGGCGAAGGTTCAGTTCGTGTGGGGTAGGGCGCATGAGGAAGCTTATCAGCTACTAAAGAAGAAGATCTCGGAGGAACCAGTGTTAGCTTTGCCGAATTTGCAGAGGACCTTCGAGGTGGAGACCGATGCTTCTAGTTATGCTATGGGCATTGTGTTGATTTAGGATGGTAAGCTGATGGAGAACCATTCAGAGATGTTTACGGGTGCTATTCAAAACTACCCCACCTTCGACAAGGAGTTCTATGCACTTTATCAAGGGATCAAACATTGGAGGGTGTATTTGTTGGGTAAGGAGGTGGTTGTGCATCCAGATCACAAACCATTAGAATTTCTACATGCCCAGACGAAGCTGCAGCAGGCACGACACATGAAGTGGATGTCTTATTTGATGGTGTTTAACATCATTAATAGGTACAAGAAGGAAACGACGAACAAGTTAACCGATATGTTATCTCGTCCACCAGTGAGGGCATTTTTGGTGGCGACACGCATTCAGCCATTGGTTCCTTCGAAGTATGTGCAGATGTACACATCCAGCAGAGATTTTAGCAGTGTGTTTGAGAGGGCGACAGCTGGTCGAAAGGGGGAGTATGCGATTGGTGATGATGGTTTGTTGCATCGTGGGACGTCGCTTTGCATTCCGGAGGATGGCGACCGATTACAGTGGATTCGAGATGCACATACATCACGTGTGCAAAGTTATTTTGGGATTCAGAAGACACTTCTCAATCTATGGCGCCATGTCTTTTGGCCAAAGATGTTGGAGGATGTCACTAAGTATGTTGGGGGTGTAAGATATGTTGTAGCTCGAAACCTTCCAATATGAAACGGGGTTTGTATCTACCATTGCCGGTACCTTCGAGACCGTGGGAGAGTATTTTTATGGATTTCTTAGGGGGATTGCCGACGACTAGGAGAGGACATGATTATTTGTTCGTTGCGGTGGACCGGTTCAGCAAGATGGTGATCTTGATTCCTTGTAAGAAGATCATGACGTGAGCGGGTGCAGCGCAATTGTTCTTTGAGCATGTGTGGAAGTACTTTGGGTTATCGAATTCGATTATTTCTGATCGAGATAGCCCGTTTCTCGGACATTTTTGGGATTCTTTGTGGAGCTTAATGGACACTAGGTAGAAGAAGAGCACGACATTCCATCCACAAACAGACGGATAAACAGAAGTGGTTAATCGGACTATGGTGCACATGTTGAGAGGATACAATTCCAGACATCCCAAAACTTGGGATGCGAGTTTATCATATCTTCAGTTTGCATTTAATCGGGCTATTCATGGATCTTTAGGGAAATCACCGTTTGAGGCTTGTTATGAGTTTTTACCTCCGAGCCCGTTTGATCTCATGTTTTCAAGTGAAGCTATGGCAGATGGCAAGGAAGGGAGTGAAAGGCAACAAGCTCAGTGATTTTTAGAGAAGATTACACATATTAATACCACGGTGGAAGCACAATTGAAGAAATCACAAGCCAAGTACAAGGCGAAGCATGATCAGCATCGGGTTCCTTATAACTTTAGCATAGGCGATATGGTATGGCTGAAATTGAGTAAGGAAAGGCTAAAGGGAGAAGGAAAGAAGTTGAAACCTATACGATATGGTCCGTTTCGGATTCTCGATCAGATTGGTGACAATGCTTTCAGGCTGGATTTGACACCTTACTTAGGCATGTATTCGGTGATCAATGCCGAGTATTTAAAGTTGTTCGAGCCTCCATTGTTGGATGATGAAGGTGACGACAAGGTGATCTTACCGCATGTTGAAGACTTGTGGTTTGATAGAGAAGAGCCGCTGAAAGAAGATTGTATTTTGGAGCGGAAGATGACTACGACGAGACGGGGGATGAAGGAGTCATTTCTCATTGGACGTCAAGGTCAAGTTCCTAGCAAGGCTAAGTGGTTCAACAGGGAAGGATGAGCTCACGAGTTTCCTCAGCTGAAGTTCTAACTTGAACGAGACTTCAAGTTCCTAAAGGATTTTTGAGTTTACTAGTCTAGGTAGATGGAATCTGAACGGGTAAAGGATTTTATCAATACTACTAGACCAAAAACTTAATTAAACCTGCTCTTAACCAAAAACTCTGAAAGTGAAAAGATTAAAGTTTTACTCGGGTAATTTATCCAGGTAAGGATAGTACTAGAGGTTGATCAAAGATCTATTAAGTAACTCGTTTCTTGCAGAGCGCTTTACGCAACCCTTAAACCTTGCCTTAGACACTACTAATCCAAGAAAACTTGAACCGGTTCACTTAAAGGTTTTTTATTTCTTTACTGTATATATGTATATGAAAAGTGACAGATACAGAAATTGTATACAGAAGCAGCAATTTTTTCACTACTAATTTAGATGCAAAATTAGTTAACAAATTAAAAAAGTTAACTATAGGTTAAAATGCAGATTTAAATTAACAGCAAAATTATTATCTATCTTCTAGATTGCTGTTAAAATTAAAATAATTATTATAAAACTGAAAATAAAAGAGTTAGAACACCAGGCCTGAATAGGTGCAGTCGTGATTCACTGCCCTAGAAGATAGAGGACATGCCTTTCACCCTGGCGCAGTCGATTCTCTCCCCTAGTGGTAAAAACCCCCGGAAATGGTCGGCCTCTGTACTCGAGCGTGAGTAGCAGAGCTTCTGCTCAGATGAAGATGGTTGCTCGAAAATATAACAATTATAATATCAGAGAAATTTTTAGAGGATGAGAGAGGATTAGAGGATTCTTCTTGTTGTTGTGTCTTCTCCGAATGAGGTTCAGCTCTTTATATAGCCTCTCGAACTGATAACCGATGTTGATAGTCCTCACACGTTACACGTATATCCCGCGTCCGTTATACGTTTCCATAACTCCCGCGACCGTTACAAGCTTGTGTAAAACGTGCAAAAAATAAAACTTGAGAGGCAAAAAACTCGTGCGAGTGCGGTGTGGTGCGCGTGTCGTGTCGAGGCGTGGCGTGGCGCGCGCGCGCGCGTGGAGCAACAGCCCAAACAATACTAGGCCCAAAATACTAACTCAAAGCCCATTGAGATGTGAACCATTATAAACTTCTTAAACTTCTTCTCATTTTCCGATGTGGGACTATTCATAAAGGCAAAATTGCCTTTTCATGAACCAAAAGTCCAACAGCCCCTACATCACGTCTCAAAGATAGAGCCCCAATCACTATTCACTTACTCCAAAAAAGAGGCTCCATCTCCGAGGCGTGATGTAGGTGTCAGATTTGGCCACGTCACTCTGTAGAAAAATTTATCTAAGAAAAACGGATATGCTTGGTACCAAGCATAAGTTTTTGTGTTTGGTAGTGAGATGGCATATTCACCTCTACTCATTAAAATCGGGGCTCACATTCATTTGGGTTGTGGAGTGGTTGAGGAGTGGTTGGGAATTGGAATGAGTGAATAGGAATATGATAGCTCACTACCAAGCACAAAATTTATGCTTGTACCAAGCATACCCATTTCTCTCTCTCTCTCTCTCTCTCTCTCTCTCTCTCTCTCTATATATATATATATATATATATATATATATATATATATATATATATAAAAGGTTGAGATATTATAGCAATTTAAATGGACAGATTAGATGATATGACACGTGTCAAAAAAATTTGAGGAGGATGAGGTGACATTCTCTGGTGAGTTTTTTTTTTAACTTTTAAGTTTTGCTTTAATATATACCATAGTAAAGATTGTGAGAGTACTTGATAAAATTGCGTACTTGTTTTTATTTGAAAGGAGCTATGTGATTTATTCGCGATTATTGAAGAAAATACCTGTAAATTTATTATAGTTAGGTTGTTGATACTCATTTCTATAATTATAGGAGTATTGTTGTATGTTTGTGAGCAATCGATTGAAGTGATGCAAAGCAGAAAAATTGCTGGCTCGTTCAAAAAAATGCATATTGTAATGTGTTTGACAATTTGCCTCAAGAAAATAGAGAATCAATACATATCAAATTAAGCTTTTGTTGGCAGAAACATGTTACACACGAAGTGTTTGACAAATTATCTCAATGAAACAGAGACACACGTTGACCATTTGTTACAATTTGAGTCTGCCAAATCTAATTAAATATTGGCTTACGAGTATCAAACATCCAATATGTTAGCTCTATACAATCTTAATGCAAATTTGTTTTATTTTTAGTGCAAATTGTTACGCATAATCTATAATATAACTACATGAACAAAATTATCAATGTTTCTTCAATGTAAATTGTTGTACATAATCTGCAAATCAACCACATAAGATATATTTGACAATATTTCTTCAATGCTGCATGTTGCACATACAATGAAACATGTTCACGAGCATGCACTTTGAAAAATCTCAGCATGCTATAACTCACAAATTTCAAATAATCTGAGCAACGTAACAATGCAATTTGAAAATAATTTAAGCAAAGTGGTATACAACCAAATTAAGTAACAAATTAATACACATCATGAAGAAACAAAGTTCATAAAAATGTGCTTCTATTACTATTGCTACATAGCAAACTTCAAATTGACTTAGATTATATCTCCGAATATGTTGAATTTGAGTTCTTATCCTTAGTGATATCTCTTGTTTTGGAACTTTAGTATTGAAATTTATTAACTCTCAAAAAAGGAATCATGCAATTAATAATTATTCTTATTCTCTTGGAAATTTTCAAAACCAGGAAATATATCTTCTCCCACTTAACCGATTTTTGGATCGGCCGAGATCTAAGACATGTGAGAAGTAGCGTGAAGCCGTGGAGGTACGGTTGCAAATGATTTAGATATGGTTCTCACATGATATTACCATATAAGATATGGATACAGATATATTTCGTAAAGAAAACTCATGTATCAATTTATGCTAAAACCAGATATAGATATAGATATAGATATACATGCAGATATATGTACAAATATAGAACCATATATGCAAGAGATATGAGAAAAACATATAATATTATAACAAAATACTTGGTATGATACAAGAGACTTCATTAACATGTTTGTTAGATCAAAAAACTAAGATTAGGTCTCTTGACCATCAAAAATAAGCTCAAATCTATTAATTTAAGTATCTAAACAATTACAAATATATAACCATCATAAATCCTACCGTTTTACGTATAGATCCGAATATTTTAATACATATCCGCGGCCATAATCATATCTTGTCAGATATAAATATTTTGTAACCATGTTCATATCCGGATAAATATTTATATATTCTAACATATTGGTATCTTTTTACGCCCCTACATGGAGGGCAGACATTTGAGAGGAGCAAGGAATCAAAACGAGGGAGAAAATCGAGAAAAACAGGAGGAGGCCTGCATGGTCGAACGTGGCGGTCGACCGTGCAGGCCTCCTCCTGTTTTTCTCGATTTTCTCCCTCGTTTTGTTTCCAGCTTTGGCTTCAACTTTGGGTCTATACTTTAGACTAACAATTGGTACCAGTTGTTGGGGATTCAAAACAATTAAATCGAACCCTTACCCTTCCGGGCCTTGTGTTGAAAGTAGGAAAGTAGTAAATTCACATTAAATAAAGATCAAAAAACTTGCAGGAATAATAAAGGAGACGAACACACAGATTTAACGAGGTTCGGCAACGTGCCTACGTCCTCGGGAGCTACACCACACAATTCTTTTGATTAATTGAAGAAGAAATACAAGCTCTCAAACGAGGGTTTTATCTCTTTGAGATTCTCTCTTTTTCTACTGTCAAAAACTCTCTTTTTTCGTGTGTATGCAAGCCCTAAAAATGTTTAGGTATATATAGAGTCTTGAAAGAAACAGAATCCAAAACAGTTTAGGAAACTGTTTGACTGCGTCGTGGTCGACTGTGGCGGTCGACCGCGCAGGTATTGCGGTTGACCGCGGAGGTCGACCGAACAACTTTCCCAAGAGTAGAAAATATTACAGTGTTGGCGCGATCGACCGTCACGGTCGACCGAATTGATTCTTGAGACAAAAATCCCTACAGGGTTGGCACGGTCGACCATCGCGGTCAACCGCCTTCAGCTCACTCCTCTTGTCATCTTTTGTGCACGTTCGCAGTCGATTGCCATGGTCGACCATGCAGGCCTCCTCCTATTTTTCTCAATTTTCTCACTCGTTTTGATTTCAGCTTCGGCTTCAACTTTGGGTCTATACTTTAGACTAACAATCTCCCACTTGAAGACTAAAGTACCATCAGCAAGTTCATCCAAACTCTCCCCTTCTTCGCATGTATATTCTCCTTCCCGGAAAAAATCCTTTCTTCAATCAACAATATACCGGTGATCTTGCCGATCCTCATAGTATGGCTCCGCCTTCGTCTTCTACTCGTGAAGGCCAACTGAAGTTACGTACAATTCTAGTTTCTCAATGGTGACTGTCTTCGTCAACATGTCCACCGGATTTTGACTCCCCAAAATCTTTATTAAGTGTAACTTTCCGTCTTCAACTAGTGAGTGTATAAAATGATATTTGACGTCTATGTGCTTTGTTCTGGCATGATATACTGGATTCTTGACAAGATGTATAACGCTCTGACTATCACAATAAAGAACTCCTCTCCCTTGCTTTAGATCCAACTCTTCCAAGCACCCATTCAACCAGATTATATCCTTGCTTGCTTCGGTCACTGCGACATACTCAGCCTCGGTTGTAGATAAAGACATAATTTTCTGTAGATGTGAGACCCAGCTCACTGCTGTCGATACTAAGGTATAAACATACCCCATGGTACTTCTCCTCGTATCATGATCACCGACGAACTCCGCATCCACGTATCCCTGCAGCACTAACTCTTTTCTCCTAAAATATAGTGGTTTGTTTGCTGTTCCCCTCAAGTACCGCAATATCCACTTCACGGCCTCCCAATACTACTTTCCTGGATTGCTTCAAACCTGCTCACAATTCTCACTGCACGGGCGATGTCCGGCCTTGTGCAAACCATCGCGTACATGAGACTCCCAATGGCCGAAGAATATGGCACTCTGCTCATATGCTCTCTATCTGCATCTGTCTTAGGTGATTGATCCTCATATAGCTTGAACTGACTTCCAATGGGCGTGCTAACAACTTTAGCATTCTGCATGTTGAACCTCTGAAGTACCTTCTCAATGTATTTAGTTTGGCTCAATTTCAACGTCCATTCAGCTTCATCCTTACTGATTCGCATCTCTAGAATATATTTTGCTGCAACCAAATCCTTCATTGCAAACTCCTTTGCTACCTGCTTCTTCAAACTGTTTATATCTTCTAAACACGGTCCACACGTCCTGCTACCAACATGTCATCAACATATAATAACAAGATAATAAAACTGGACTCAAACCTTTTGAAATAATAGCAATGATCCGAATTACATCTTCTGTAGCCATTGTTTTGCATGAAGTTATCAAACTTCTTGTACCACTGTCTCGGAGCCTGTTTCAAACCATATAAGCTCTTCTTGAGCTTGCACACCATCTCTTCCTTTCCTTCTTCAATGAAGCCAACAGGCTACTTCATGTAGATTTCTTCATCCAAGTCACCATGAAGAAAGACAGTCTTCACATCTAACTGCTCAAGAAAGAGGTCTTCTGCAGCTACCAAACTCAACACCACTCTGATGGTTGTGAGCTTCACCACAGGGAAAAATATCTCCGTGTAGTCCACTCCTTCACGCTGTTGAAACCCCTTCACTACTTATTTGGCCTTGAATCTCTTGCTTCCATTACTCTCCTGCTTGACTGGTAGACCCATTTGTTATGTAAGGCCTTCTTCTGTGCAGGTAGCTGGGCTAACTCCCATGTCTCATTAGTGAGTAGAGAATCCATCTCCTCCTGCATCACATGCTCCCATTGTTGAGATTCACTCACTTGCATTGCCTCCTCATAGCATTCCGGTTCATCGCTATATGTCAACAATAAGTAACCAAGAGATGAAATATATCTAGGATTTGGTTTGGGTACCCTGTATGACCTCCTAAGCTCCACGCCCTGGGTAGTTGCTTCTATACCTGGAGCCTCCTCCGTTCTATGGTCAGAATAGACATCATCACCTTTATCTGGAAGTTCCTCTAAATCCGTGTACTCGGATCCACCTGCATCCGTAGTGCTGCTCCCACTGCTTTGGCTATCCTTGACATTTTCCCTATTCTTGTACATTACCTTCTCATTGAATATCACGACCCTTCTTCTGATGATCTTCATGTTCTTCTCATCCCAAAGACGATACCTGAACTCATCAATACCATATCCAATGAATGTGCACTTCTGTGACTTAGCTTCTATCTTGTCCCTGACATGGTCACTGACATGAACATAAGTCACACAATCAAATACCCGTAAGTGTGAGAGATTTATCTTCTTTCCACTCCAAACCTCCTCTGGAATCCTAATATCCAATAGAACTGATAGCCTGTGATTAATAAGGTAAGCTGCCGTATGTATCGCATCCGCCCAAAATGTCTTCGGCAGACCTGCATGTAATCGCATGCTCCGTCAATGTTCTGTTTATCCTCTCTGGAATACTGTTCTGCTACGGTGTCCCTGGAGTAGTCCTCTCTAAACGAATACCATTCATAGCACAGAACCTCTTAAACTCCTCCAGCTCGTATTCTCCATCATTGTCCGATCTCAGACACTTCACCTTCAGATCTGTCTCGCTCTCTATCATGGCCTTCCACTTCTTAAAGACTCCGAACACCTCTGACTTGTGCTTCATGAAGTAAACCCACACCTTCCTCGAGTGATCGTCTATAAAGGTGACATAGTATCTCGAACCGCCAAAAGAAGACACACTGGCTGGACCCCATACATCTGTATGAATCAACTCTAGCTTCCGAGTCTTAGGTGGCCTTCCACCCTTTTGGAAACTAACCCTCTTTTGCTTCCTAAAGATGCAATCTTCACAAACCCGACTTCCACGGAGTCGATCCCGGTGAATGTAAGATCTTCATCCCCTTCTTGCTCATGTGCCCTAGCCTGTTGTGCCACAAATCTGTACTCTCTTTGCCAGCTGCAATTGCGAGGGTGTCACTCGCATATAAGGTGAAGTAGAGAGTTTCTAGTTTGTTTCCTCGAGCAACTATCATCGTACTGTTAGAGATTCTCCACGAATCCCCTATGAATATCGAAACATAGCCTTCTGCTCCAAGCTATCCCACCGAAACAAGATTCCTCTTCAGCTTCGGCACGTGTCTCACATTCTTCAAGGTCCACTTAGAGCTCTTCATCTGAATCTGCACTTCACCCTTTCCAACAATATTACATGGCTCGTTATTCCCCAAATATACTTTTCCAAAGTCCCCTGCTACATAATTTTGAAAAAGCTTCCTGTTAGCAGTGTCGTGGAAAGAGGCTCCTGAGTCGATGATCCAAGAATCCGAGTCGCTATCCATAGCAAGTATCAAGGCATCTTGCACGATATGAGCCTCCTGCTCACCCGCATCCTTCTTTGGACTCTTGCAGACTGAAGACATATGACCCTCCTGGCCACATTTCCAAAACTTTCCTTTAATAAGCCTAACCTTCGAGTTCGACGTCTTCTTCACTGATTTCGACCGATTCCTATTCTGGTTTCCTTTCTTCTGGCTTCTGCCTCTCTACTCGAAACTTAGAGCTGAACCTGAACCTTATGATTCGGACGATTTCATTCTAACCTCATCGGATAGAATCATGCTAACAACCTCACTTAGCTTTAACTTCTCTTTCCTCGCTGAATTGCTGATTGCCGTCACACACCCTGCCTAACTATCCGGCAACCGTGATAGAATTAATAGGGCTTACACTTCATCATCGAACATGATGTTTACGGAGCTAAGCTGATCAACAATCGTGTTGAACTCGCTGAGGTGCATCGTGAAGGACCATCCTTCTGCCATCTTGAGGTTGAAAAGAATCTTGACGAGATGCACCTTGTTTGCTACCGACGGTTACTCGTACATCTTCGCGAGTGCTTTCATAAGCCCCACCGTCATCTTCTCCTTTAAGATATTGTGGGCTACTGATTTAGCGAGCGACAACCGGATTTACCCTAGAGCCTTCCTATCCAGTATCTCCCAATCATCATCTGACCCCTCTTTCTTTTGTCCCTTATCCTTGCCCATCAATGGGTGATACAAGTCCTTCTGGTATAGATAGTCCTCCATCCGTGACTTCCAGTAGGCGAAGTCTGAGCCGTCAAACTTCTCGATCTTAGATTTGATTTCCTCTATCATGGTTTTCACACAAATTGCCGAACGAAGCTCTGATACCAGTTGTTGGGGATTCGAAACAATCAAATCGAACCCTTGTTCTTTCGGACCTTATGTTGAAAGTAGAAAAGTAGGAAAATTCACCTCAAATAAAGATCAAAAAATTTGCAGAAATAATAAAGGAGACGAACACACAGATTTAACGAGGTTCGGCAACGTGCCTACGTCCTTGGGAGCCACATCACACAATTCTTTTGATTAATTGAAGAGTAAATACAAACTCTCAAACTAGGGTTTTATCTCTCTGAGATTCTCTCTGTCAAAAACTCTCTTTTTTCGTGTGTATGCAAGCCCTAAAAACGTTTAGGTATATATAGAGTCCTGAAAGAAATAGAATCCAAAACAGTCTAGGAAACTGTTTGACTGCGTCGCGGTCGACCGCGCAGGTATCACGGTCGACCGCGACGGTCGACCGAACCACTTTCCCAAGCGCAGAAAACATTACAGTGTTGGCGCGGTCGACCGCCACGGTCAACCGAACCGATTCCCGAGACCAAAAATCCCTACAGGGTTGGCACGGTCGACAGAA
>BQKN01001069.1:486153-502793 GCA_022839385.1 Asparagus kiusianus | reverse complement strand
CGGTCGACCGAACCACTTTCCCGAGCGCAGAAAACATTACAGTGTTGGCGCGGTTGACCGCCATGGTCGACCGAACCGATTCCTGAGACCAAAAATCCCTACAGGGTTGGCGCGGTCGACAGCCACAGTCGACCACCTTCAGCTCCAGCCTCTTGTCATCTTCTGTGCACGTTCGCGGTCGACCGCCATGGTCAAGGCAACGAGGTTAGGATCATATCAGGAGGAGAGATGACATATTCTTTTTGTACATATTACGGTTAATATGAAAAATCACAGTGAAATTTTTGAGATAGAGTTTTTCCAGCGATGGATTTGGGATGAAGATTTTTGTTTTGGTTGGTTGTTTTGAAAAGGCGAAAGGGTAAAGTCCCCCCCTAGTACATTTGATAATTATAATACCAATTGGTGTCGCGGGGTATTTTCTTTCCAAGCATTGATAACTTGACATAGCCCTGCGAGTACTGAAACTTAGGGACAGTTTTACAATTATAGACTAATAAAGGGGCAAACATGCAAAAAACCATTAAAAGAATAATCCACGTCAGCAATAAGGTCCGACAAATATCCAAACGAGGTCACCTAATTTCCACTATAAAAAGTACGGCGACGTTTTAATTGCAAGTCATCGCTGGATCGCAATTACGAACTCGTGATCCCCCCACCCCCTGCTCTCTTAAAAAGGGTCGGTCCAATTCCAACCTCTCCGTTTCTCACCGTTAGCAGGCAATAAACAAACCCAAATTTTTTAGAAAAACCCCTTTCCTAAAAATACAATTAAAAAAAACCCCTTTCTAAAAAAGCAAGCAAAATTATTTTGAGAAAGAACCAATTTCCTCGCTTTTCTCTCTCCCCTCCGCTCTTTGCTTTCGCCCTCACATGAATTGTCGTTTCTCCCCCTGGATCCCCTCCGCTCTTTGATTTCTAGGGTTTCTGCCCTCCGCCGTTCGATTCCTTGATCTCCGGTGAGCATTTCGAGCTTCGGATCTACGAAATTGGTCCAGGGTTGAGCTATCTCGCTCGAGATTTGAGGTCAATGATTTGGATTCTCGAGGGTTTTATGTGAAAGCTACGTAATTTGGCGGTGATTTCGATCCTTTGGGCGCTCGATTCGAGAGATTTGTGATAAAATCGCAGTAAGTGAATTTTTTCCGATAGTTTTTTTTGGAAAATGGGAAAAATAACGAATGTTTGTGTTGTTGGATTCAGGTTTAGTTTATTCTAGGGTTTTGGTTTAGAGTCGAGGATTTTGGACGGAATGTTGAGCTGATGGCATTTATATCAGCTTTTTTTTGAAGGAGGTTATTTGAGAGGGAATCCATTAAATTGGAGGAAAGTTTGTTCCTGTGATCACTGTTCATGATTTACATGCAAATGTGAGGCTTTTTTTTAGTGAGAAATGTAGAATCTAAACCTCTGTGTTACGATTGGGACGAAACCATGCATTCGTGCTGTTCTCAGGATTCAGGAATTGAGTTTAGTTTGAAAATTCAATGTGGTTCCATCATTAAATTTTTGGAGGGAAATTTGGGAGTTTGGTGGTATTTTAGGAGGAAGAGTTTTCTCTTATAAATTAGTTCGGATTTTGAAGGAGGACAAACTTTGGAAATTCATTGCATGATGGGTGGTCTTTTTTTACCTCTTTTGAGGTTATTGAAATGAGGGGAATTTGGTGATAATTTTAGGATGAAGCTTTCCTGGGTATCATAGCCATTTGCAAATTATGTAACGTCAAGTTCTGTAACAGAGTTACTTCAAGTTTTGAAGGAGGACAAACTTTGGAATTCAAGGTTTTGATAGCTATGCATGTAGAATTTTAAGTATGTAATTTTAGAAATTGGAGCAGTGTTTCCGAAAACTTTCATAAATTCTTCCTTTCTTTTCTCACCCCTTCTCCTCCAAGTTGCGAAACATCCCTGTTATAGTGCTGTTTTGGGGTTTGAATCTGTCGTTGCTAAACACTGCTTTTTCTGCTTGTAAATTAATTTCAGGTCCACCAGATTTGGAAATGTTGGATTGCTGAGATCTTAATGTTCTCCGAGTCTCCGCCATTCTATTACACAAGGCGGAGTTGCTCTGGGGAATGAAGATGATAGATCAATTTATCAACTTTGTAATACGCCCTCCTAGGTTCGTGCCTTAATCTCTATCCTAAATGATCTGACGTGCTCTTCTAGTTATTTATCACCTTTGTTTTTTAACTCTCCATTTTCCTGAAGGGTCTGGTATCCATATCTGGTCATTTTCTGTTGTTAGTTCTAAACTGATCATATCTATGTTTTTAATTTTAGTATTTCTATATTACTGGTTACGAGTTATCACTATGAAATGTTTATAGTATAACCATATTATTAGCCTTGGTCAGCTGTCCAGTTCTTGTTGTCATTGCAATTTTCTGAAACGGTTTACTACTTAATGCATCAAATCTTACTAACAGTTCATATAGAAGTTTTAAATCTGAGTCCTATTATGGAAAACGTCTGGAAAAGAATAAAATGGTCTATGCTGTCCATGTTTCCCATACTCTTCTTTCATAGAAAGCTAAGCAGTAAGATTGTGATGCCCCTGGTTTCACACAAGGCTGTAGTCCAAGGTGAACCTAAGGATGTTAAACCTGCCATGCACTCACATAGTGCAATAACACGTTTCACCATCACAGTAATATCTCTCTAGTGGAATCAATAATAAACAAGTGTATGTACAAAGCAGATAGAATAAGATAGTAATGCAGTGAACATGACAAAGGAATGAGAGAATCCAATAACAATATAATCATGTTCCAACCGAATAAAATAAAGTACAACTGACATACGGAAACCAATGTGAAGTATCTCAATACATAGAGTCAAATGAAATAATACTAAGTCACTCCGCCTTTACAAAATGAAATATATCTCTAAATGTCTGAAAATAAATAATAAAACACTGTGGAGTTCTAAATAACTACTAATAATATATGACAGATGCTAAGCTGAAAGTCCGTCAACCTGTGACTCTCCGGACGTCTGGCTCACTGCCAAAAAAGAGGGGAAACAACGAGCGCTAAAATGCTCGCAAGATCATCTCCACCGTCCTCAGGGGGAGGGGGTTAGGAGTATATATAAAATACATGTTAGTACATATAGATATAAAATTATCTACCCTGAACTAAGCGGAAATTAATATTTAAACATCCACAACACGTAAATGGGTATGTCGAGCAAAATAATCCAAACAAGAAAACCCTCATGTATATACCTCGTATCTCAAATTGTGAATTGCTAAATACCAACTTCAAATCCTATGAGAAAAATAACAAATAAAAGAAAATACAAATCCAAACCTCAACCAATACAAGTCATGTCAAATCCTCACACTACTCTCGGATAGTGGCACAATCACAAGAATAACATCCCGATCAAATAGAAACTCACATAAATATGCTATGTATAGGCAACCTTAGTCTTATACCCTACTCTCGGGGTATATATCATGGGAGCATGAATGCAATATGTGTAATACTCTATCAGAAACAACGATGCTTTTGTAAGGTGCTCACAATATCTTGTGACGTCACCACCTCACTCAATTGTCCTGCGGAATGTAGGCATATCAGCCCAATCCGGAATGATCCGTCACGGTCTCATTGTAGCATATCGACTAACCCCACTCTGAGTGTAGTCTCCCATGGTCTCATTGTAGGGTACCAACTAACCCACTCAAGCATCCATAATATGATGAAATATAAAATGAGTCGTTCTCTATCATGACAAGTCAAAAAATAAAATTTACGTACCTCTAAACTCGCGTGCGTGCTCAAATTCCAAATACGTGTGCTCCAATGGTCAAGCACTTATCTCGATGTGTGACTCGTAATTCGTGCGTGCGAACAAAACACGTGAAAAACAGAAATAAAATGCACAAAACAATCCAGACCAGTCGACTGATCATGTACCATCGGTTGACTGATGTCATGCACAAACCGTATACAAAAGGCTCTCATCGGTCGACTGGTGACCTATGCCCGGTTGACCGATCAGAGAAAACCAGCTTCCTGCTGAAACAACAATCGGTCGACTGATTCCCTATGATTAGTCGACCGACCCGAGAAAAATCCTATTTTCTATAAAAGGATTTCATATTCAACTAAATACATAAAAGTTTAAATTCCCTCAATAAAACTCGTGTGTAAAACTTGTAATCAACATATTTAGAATTAATTCTACTATATGAAAACATGATTTTAAATTTGGGAGATAAATCTAAACCCTAACATGTTCATAAGTGTCATATGCACTGTTTTAAAAAACCTTCGCCTAGTTCGCTTAGGCGTCCGCCTATGCCTAGGCGGTACCTAGACCGCCTAACTAACGCCTAGCGTCTAGACGGTATTTAGGCTATCCACCTAGATGTTACGAGCGTTTAGGGGAGCATTGTCTGCTTACGTGGATTGCACACTGTAGGCTTTGGTTGTGATTTTATGTGTTGTAACCTACACGTCCTTCAAACTCCATTAACCTCTAAATATGAACTCCTCCACTATCTTCTCCGACCTTCACCAAAACCTCATCGACCACCACTTAAATGAAGAAAAAATCCGCCTAGACACCAGTCCGGCATCTAAGCTTTCTATAACATTGACATTCACTATCAATTATTGTAATTAAAAAAAATATCTTAGGCTCTAGCCTTGTTAATTATTATTTTTGTTATTTAGTATCTAAGTATGCATGATTTATTGTGGAACTAAAGTTGCTATCTTTTTTTAAAAATTTATATGAATTTAATACATATTTTTATCAATTATTATAATTAAATAATTTAAAAATAGCTAAACACCTGGGCGCACGCCTAGGGGTCTAGGCGCTAGGCGCTCGTTCAAACGCCTAGTCTGCCTAGCGCCTTCTGTAACATTGCCGAGCTCCCCTGATCTCTGTAACTACTAACAAGGTAAAGAGTACTTCTTAAATATCTATTTAAGTTAGTTAACAACAGTAACTTAAACTTAAGAAGTGTAAGTTAAGTAACTTAAGTTTAAGTTTAAGTTTAAGTTAAACTTAAGTTTGAGTTAACAGTAAACTTAAGTTTAAGTTTAAGTTTAAGTTAATATTAAGTTTTTTGTTGATGGTAAACTTAAGTTTAAGTAAACAGTAAACTGAAGTTAACAATATTTTAGTTAACAATAAATTTAAATTTAAGTTTATTGTTAACTTAAACTTAATAGTAACTTATAAGTTAACAATAATTTGAGTTGAATGAGTTTTCACTGTTGAGATGAACTTATAATTTGAGTTGAGAAGTATAAACATACAAAGAGCTATTATAATTGGTAAACCAAACAATTTAGTTAATAGTATTTGTATTTTAGTATTTATGCATCTATGAATATATATATATATATATATATATATATTTATCTTCAAGTATCACAATTAAAAAAATAAAAAAGAAAAAAACGTTCAGAACCCGCTTAGGCGCCCACCTAAGCGACTAAGCGCTGGGCGCCAAGTCCGACGCCTAGAAACGCCCATCATTTAATGTAACATTGCTCATATGTGTAAGATTATCATGAAAAACACCTACTTTAATCAAACCTCATGTTATATCACGTTTAAAACTTTAAATCCACAACTGGAAATCCGTTTAATATCTTTTTAAATCAAAAAGATCAAATCTTTGTATCTTATAGTCTGCAAGAACAATCTTTATACTTAAACTAGGTTTTAAGGCTCAATAAAACCAAATAAAACTCAGTAAAAACTAAATAAAAATGGGGATGAGATTGAAGGAGATGAAACTCCGCCTCAACACGTGCAGAAATCCTCAAATATGCAATATGCAAGAAAACAGGTTCTCCCTCACTCTCGCCCTCTTCTCGGTATTTGCTTCACAATGCTCTTCAAAACTCACAAAATATGATCTAGGATTTTGAGTAGAGATGGTGGTTGTTTATTCACATGAAAAATATGAAGAAAAAGAGAATTTCGTGTGTGTGTGTGTGTGTGTGTGTGTGATTTTGAGTAGAGATGGTGGTTGTTTATTCACATGAAAATATGAAGAAAAAGAGAATTTCGTGATGTGTGTGTGTGTGTGTGTGTGTGTGTGTGTGTGTGTGATTTTGAGTAGAGATGGTGGTTGTTTATTCACATGAAAAATATGAAGAAAAAGAGAATTTCGTGATGTGTGTGTGTGTGTGTGTGTGTGCGCGCGCGCACGCGCGCGCGCGCACGGGTAAACCCAAAGCCACACAAAAAGACCCAAAATCTAGTCAAACTGGGAATCTGCCCATCGGTCGACTGATGGCTTGCCATCAGTTGACTGATGATCTCCTATTCAGCCTACAGGTTTTGTGCATGTTTAACACTTATATAGTCTCATTTGTACACTTAATTGATCTCAAATCAATTACTAACATACTCATTCATCAATAAATGATATTTATCATAATATAACTCATTTATCACTATTAACCGTAGTATTTTTCCAAAAATTACGGGGTTTTACAAAAATTTACAATACATAGTTCAAAAAGGTGAGAAATTTTGAATTGAATTACATTTTCCTGATTTCACACTGGACAAATTTGTTGGACTACAAGAGTTCATTAGTGAGGTTATAAGGAAAGTCTGTGGAAAGGTTTACTGATTTAAAGTAAGAAATAAACAGTTTGCTATGTCTACAAAAAAAAAGGAGCATTGTAGAGATCCAAGAAGGTTATAAAATGCTATGGCGAGTAGTTATTACAAAATACAATGTTGTGCTTTCATTGAAAATGGATGGACAAAGCCCTTGCGGGTGGCCCAAGGGTTGGGTGTTGGGGCCTTGGACTAAGTGGTCCAAGGATCGACCGGTGTCTATGTCACCCATGTCCCCAATATTTATCCAAAGGGTATTGCATCCCTTTTGCTATTCACATGGGCCCTAGGGTGCATGAGGGGACGTAGTGGCTCTGCGGTTTTCTTGGCTAGTTCAATCAGGCTTGGAATTGGTGTGACATCTGGGCCCCTATAGATGGTATTTGGGTGGATTTGGAGCCCCCCATATGTGATCACGAATCTGTTGTGGTGGCCCCCAATAGCAGGGTGTGCTCCCTTGAGGTGGGAGAGTGTAGACTCTAAATCTCGTTCCTTAGCGGGTAGAAGTGCTTGAACTTTGGACCTTATTCCTGACTGATTGATCTAGCTGAGGTTCCTCGTCACCAGAAAAAATGGATAGAAATTGAAGACAAGGTTGCATGAAAATAGGAGTAAGATGTACCCAACAGGACGGGAGGGGATGAGGAGGGTTGGGGGTCCATTTTCTCCAGAGTCTCTGTGATCTTTCTTGGTGAGTGCAGTAAGATTTAATGGAGAAAAGTAGAATTAACATTGGCTTGGGAAGATGCGGAGTCTAATAAGAGACAACCGACACTTGTGGTGATCTGTGAAACAAGCTTCTAAAAGCTGCTTTGTGATGTAGAAATATCTGAGGAAGAACTAACAACCTGTGAAAGTGGGGTGTAGGTTATTCGCCTGAGGAAGGCACGACCTTTATTATGTAGAGATCAAATCATAAGAGGTGCTCGGTACATTTTTTTCATCTCAAATAAAGTATGCTAAATTACGATTCAGGCTAACTAGATAGTTACTTTGTGAATAACTGATCAGAGGATACTCAATACTTTGTCATGTGAAAGCCGTTGAGACTGCTTTAGTGGACACTGACCTCATACCACATTTATTCATCTCAAATAAATTATGCTAAATGATGATTCAGGGAGGCTAATTAGATAGTTATACTTTGTGAATGACCAATCAGAGGATACTCAAAATGTTGTCATGTGAATGCCATAACACTTCTTTAGTGGACACTAACATCATATCGTAACTACCTAGTTAGCCCTATTTTTTCTCTCCGTTACACCTGATTTTCAAATGCATTTCTCATTTGTCATCTGGCCTTTTACATTCTTCTTTTATGCGTGCTCCTGAAACCCAGATACATCATACAGCCACTATATGCTAACGGATTTAGAGCCTCAGAGGGAATTCAAATGAAGTATTTTAGTAAAATACAACCAGATTTTTAGGTTCTTGCGACATTTCCTCTCTTATTAGTAGTTAGTATTTTCTGTGAGATACCTCAAAGAACTCATGGCACTGGATGCGTTCATGTTAGTAGTTCAGATTTTAAAAGTTAAAAGTCTTTCCATTAATTTTTTGTAGCATTTATAATAGGTTATGTGATGGGGGAACAGACGAAGGAGATGTGTCGATGAGATTTGTTTGAAAATAAATAATAATAAAAACAAATGATATTGAAATTGCACTCTTCAATTAAGAAAAATTGATACAAATGTTAGAGCTCCACTCCCGGGCACTTCACATGTTGGCAATCCACATGCCTAATACTAGCTGCAATTTACATGCACCTCACAAGCATTCTTCTTCCCTCACCCTCAAATGAAAAAGTCCATCATTATTTATAGTAGTATAAAAATCCTAATCTTAATTAGTAGATAACATCAGATAAAACAGCTTAATAAAATAACAACTCCAATATCTAAATAACAAGTGCATCCTAACCAAACATCTCAACTCAAGAAAATAAAATCTTTAAAGAAAATCCAAACTTCTAATCTGCCCTGAATCGCTGTGGTATAAAATTGAGTGATATGTAATATAGTTCCTGACTTCCTGTTTCTAATGACATAGCTGCATTTTATTATAAGTATATGAATGCTCCTTATATGCGGCTTAATGCTGCTTACATCCAGCAGATTTCGATTAGATGTGTGGATGTTGCTTGGGTTGTATGCCAAATGTTGACTTAGTTGTTTTTCGGTTGGGCAATATATGCAGGGATGTACCCAAAAGCATGCGTCTATGTGTATTATCCTATCAAGAATCCAAACATTTATTTAAGAGCTGATTTCATATATAAAACTTGAACAATTGTAGCATGACCAGTGACATTTCTATATGCATGAGGATTTTTAAACTTTGCTAGAAACGATAGCATGACCAGTGATATCACCCTTGATTTATAGTAGATTTCTTAGATTAATGTCTTTGCTACATGCATAGCAATTTTTATTCTTTGTTTTGGCTGAAATGTTTCAACTCTAGAACTTAATGATGCATTGGTAACAAGTATTTTATATGTGAAATTATTATATGTAATATAACTAGTCAAATCTGTATTCTCAATTGACATTAAATGTCCGAACATCAAATTTATACCCCCACCTTTTGCTCGTGTACCTGGGATCAGGAACATTACCATCACTATGCAAGATTCTATGCTTTTAGCTATTTGCGCACTGTTTGATATGGTGATGTGCAGGGCAGAATATAATCCAGACCAGTATTTATGGGATTCAGAGTTCACTCTTGCAGGCAGAAAATACAAACGGCAAGATTTGGAGGCAAGTATGGAGATCAGTTGAGGTTTTTCTTCTGTCATTCTACTTTTCACAATAAAATAGCGTCTATTTTCTTAATATTTGCTGATATTCTACAGTTTTATGTTGAAATCTAACAGCTGACAAATGGAAGAGGTCATACCTTGCAGTGTAGTCATTATAGTCCCTCTGTCATCCCAGAAAACACTGCTCTCCCCTGCGTTATTTACTGCCATGGAAATAGGTTTGTTTTTATTTTTATTTTTATTTATTTTTTGCCTCATGCCTTAGGTTACAATTCCTATAGGAACCACCCCCATAGGAGTGGGTTTTGACCATAAATAGAATAATTAATCTTTCAAGGCTATATTCTACCGTCTCTTGGATGGCTAAGATCAACCAGTTGAATGCGGGTGTTCTGATAAAATTTACACTCCATGTCTTTGCCTCCCGTATTTGTTCAGTTCAGATGCACTGCTGGGAAGGCAACTGCTTTACAGCTGAAACTGTATTCTGGAAGTGATAAAGGCATAATTATCTTGAAATTGTTGAAGTTTGCGACAACATTTTAGGCTAAAGGTTGGCAACTTCAATTTTTATGTCCATCCCATGCATCCTCAATCCACCCACATTGTCACTTCCAATGTTAGGGGAAACCAGAAAAAAAAAAAGAATAAAGAACAAAATTTCTTTTCCTTCCACTCTGCTTAGACCTATATGTCAGCAAGAGGACACAGTGGTTCTGTTTTTTGGTTAGGGTCTCGTTGTCATTTTCTTCAGAAGCTGAAGATTGCTTATTCTTCCTTTCCCCCCTTCTATCTTGCAGTGGCTGCAGAGCAGACGCAAATGAGGCAGCTGTCATCCTTCTTCCTTCAAATATTACTGTCTTTGCTCTTGACTTTTCAGGCTCCGGTCTATCTGGTGGTGATTATGTCAGCCTTGGTTGGCACGAGGTATTTTAAATTCATGTTTCTTGTCCTCCTGGTGTTTGCCTGCTGAAATGCTGCTGAAGTTCTAAGAATAAATTTTATTGTCTTATACCTGTCAGAAAGATGATCTCAAAGCTGTTGTTTCTTATTTGCGGAGCAGCAAACAAGTTTCCTGCATAGGGCTATGGGGCAGATCCATGGGTGCTGTCACTAGGTATATAACTACTTTAGATTTAGTTCCTGGAGTCTGATTGGTGTTCAAGTTACATCTCATTTTTTTGAACGAATTTTCCCACATAACTCATTTTTATCAGCTCATGTTGTGTATTGTTTGAGTTATTCCATAGGTTGAACATGTCTTTGTAATAATAGATTTTCTGCTTAAAATTGTTTATTTATTTTTTCTCATCTAGGTTGACAATGGTGTGCTCTGTATTAGTTATCTCATATATGTTTTTGGGTACCTTTCGCATACACCTTCGAACCTTGGGGTGTTTTGCGGAAAAACTCCTAAACTCTATAAATTAGTAGGAATTCTCTTAACTATTGGAATTTTCATAACAGCATTAACGTGATAGGTAGAAAGTCTTGGCTATCCTTATACAATATTTGCCAGAAAATATTCCACATTCCCCCCATCTTCACTGCTCAACCTCTCTGACAATCCCAAACTCCCTTCATCAATCAACTCAATTCCATGCTCTAAAGTCCAAGTTCCCCAGTAATCTTTATCCAAACCTGAGCCACGAGCCTCATCAGACATCGAACCAACCAGACTTCAAATAGGTGATTTCAAAGAGCAAATAGGAAAACATAAAAAAACAGGGTGAGTTGCTCATGGGATAGGGTAGGATGAGGGCGAGGGGAGAAGATGGAAACGAAGAAAATATATTAATTACATAGAGGCAAAAGTGTTCGAAACTTGTAATGTGCTTTTCATGTGACATCATAAACCAACTGACATCAGTCTTGGTAGTTTAATAAAGCAAGTTTTGAGGACCTCTTTAATTTATAAAGTTTAGGAAGTTTTGTGAAGAGTATCCCAAAGTTTGGGGTGGTGTCATGTAATTTACCCTAAATTTATTGTTGGGTTGTAATGGTGCTGGTAGTGTTAGTTATCTCTTATAAACATTTATGGATAATTCTTATGCTGATAGATTGCGAAAATTTTGGCAAGCTTATATTAGGGAGGCATCCAATTGGTTTTTTTTTTTTTTTTGGGGGGGGGGGGGGGGGGGGGTGGAGGGCGGGAGGGCCAAGAGGTATTAGCTCATGGACTAGAGCTACAAGTTAATGGAGCAATAGGGACTACAGGTGGGAGATATTAGTTAGTGGAAGAGCTATTAGTTAGCGGAGAAATGTGGACTAGAGATGGGGTTAAATGGACATTAGATGAAAGCACTTAAAAAGGATGTGGTAATTATTAATTGGGTTAAGGAAATAATATTTAGTAAAACTGAATGGAAGAGAATATTCCTTGCAGCTGATCTCAAAAAGTTGGGATAAAGGCTTTGTGGTTCATATTTTGTACTTGGTTGTGTTTCTGTTAGCTCTATAGTTGTTTTCTGTTTGTATTTGCTTGAGGTTGCTGTAAGTTATATTTGAGAACTGGGACATATAAATTTGTTATGGTTGTGGGTAAGTGTCATTTGCTTTCGGTCTGATAAGTTTATTTTACTTCATGCTAATCTTTGCATGTAATTGATACTTTTGTGATATGATGCAGTCTTCTTTATGGAGCAGAAGACCCTTCAATTGCTGGCATGGTGTTGGATAGTTCTTTCTCTAATTTATTTGATCTGATGCTGGAGCTTGTGGATGTTTATAAGATCCGACTTCCTAAATTTACGGTACAACATTACTTCACAACTACAATATTCTCCTATAAGTGATATAAATGTATGGACAAACTGTGTGATATAAATGTACTGGTTGACACTTTATGTAGAAATGAATCTTATCTCTGAACATGATATCTTTTTCGCAAGCAGGTTGTTTAAGTACCAATACATTGATAACATCTTTGGAAAATGATATATTAGGTCAAAATGGCTGTACAGTACATGCGGCGAGTCATTCAAAAGAAGGCTAAATTTGACATTATGGATCTTGATGTTTTAAAGGTTTGTTTCTATCAGATATGTGCATTTTCTCTATTGGTAAACTCTCTTGTACAACGTTTTCATTTTCTTTCTCCCTGTAAAGTAAATATGAATAAAATGAAGAAAAATATCTTTTATCTTTGGGCTTGCAGTTTGCACCCAAGTCCTTCATTCCAGCATTATTTGGTCATGCTTCAGAGGACATGTTTGTTCAGCCCCGTCACTCAGATCGAATATACAAATCATATGCAGTAAGTAGGCAAAATACACTTTTTTGTATGTGATTGATGAGTATGCTTATGCATCTCCATCTTTAGAAGATATAATTTTCTCCGATAGATGTGTTTTGTCATAGTGGCTTAAACTCTAGCTAAATGTGGATCTTTCTTATTATAGCAACCATCGGATTATTTTGCAGGGAGATAAGAATATTATCAAATTTGAAGGGGATCACAACTCACCTAGGCCACAATTCTACTATGATTCTGTTTCAATATTCTTCTACAATGTTCTTCACCCTCCTCCAATTTCTGCAAAACCTTTAAATAAGGTGGAGAAGTACTACGATTTGGGAGATATCAGAGTTGGTGCTGGTGCAGATGAGGTGATTTGTATAACCTTATTTATTTGTTTATTTTGTGTGTGCGCAACATGTATGCATGCATGTGAGTAGGACTTCAACCTCGGACCTCCCTCTGCTCACTCCAACCCTTAACCACCTGAGCCAGGTTTCAGGGATTTTTATTGTTCTTGTTGGGTGTTATGCCACAATCATTGGCCTACTAAGTATTTGGTTAATTCCATTCTTATGTTGAGAGTATGGTAATAAAAATGCTAATATGAAAACTTGGGATGACTTGTTTACAGGGTCTGTTGTATGAGATCATCAGTGATCTCCGTACAGCTGGTAAGAATGCTTCAAGTTCATCATCAGCCCCTCCTAGCATTCCGCTCAGTTCAGGCAAGATCTCTGTGAACGTTGGGATGCTTTATTTCTTTTCTTCAGTTAGTAACAATCTCAAAGCTGCTTAAATTTACTCACTTCTGAATATGCCAAATTTGTTTCGTTTAACTGATGCATAAGTCTCACCCATGTGAGTCCCAGTTTTCTTAAAATGATATGCTTTTAGTGTTGTCAGAGATGTATATATAAAGTATTGCTGCCTGTTTACTGCTGACAGACTGGTTGCTTTGCAGCTTCAAATGTAAAATCAGTAGTTGAGTTACTGTCAGAAAGTGTATCTACTATGTCGCTGAAAGATGACGTAGTAAGTTACTTGACTCTTGAATTTTCTATCTTGCTTAAGTCATTTCTCAAATTATTGCGGTGATAACTGCAGGATTTTCTATTAGATGAAGCTACCAAAACCGATTTAGATGAAAATGCTTCTGAATATTTCCCTTCTCAGGTAATGTTCTAGCTCTGTGAAAGCTGTTCATTTTTTGTCATTTATTGGATAAAATTCAACTACCAAGGATTTTGAAGACGTTAGGGGCTTTTCAAAAAAAAAAAAAAAAAAAAAAAAAAAGAAAAAAAAAAAAAAAAAAAAAAAAAAAAAAAGCATAAACTCTTTTTTATTGGAGCAAAATACCATAACCCTGCTGCCGTGCCCAAACTACTCTGATGGAAAGAGTTGATGTAAATTGGCCCGTGATACACATGACATATTTTCTACACTTTTGCCGTTATTGCTCTATATAACTGCTCCTCTTCCTCCCTTCTCAACAATTAGGGGTTGTACAATTTAACAAACCCCATTGACGCCATTACAGTAATTTTCTGATAGGTTGTGCCGTTGTGGTAATTTTTCTCTAATAAGAAGTTAACTTCAATTTTTTTCCTTCAAAGTTCATAGTAGATTTGAATCTACCCACAATTATTCTATCAGAATTATTCTGTCATGTTACATCTCCCTGACGTTACTTTTCCTCTCTTTGCTGTCATGTCACGAGTGATACAGTTGTTACGCGACTCCTTTTAGTCGTTTAATATTTATCAATTTATGTGCCGCAACCTAGTCGCCTAGAAATCGAAACAAATATAACTACATAAGCTTTTTCAATTGTCCAAGTTGATTATAAAGTTATGTAGTTCAGCTGACACTTAGCCAGGGATTTTGAGTGTACTAATTCATGCGCCAAAAACCAGCTACAAGACAGGAACTGTAGCTAAAGGAAATTGGCTGATAATATTGAGAAATTATTGGCAAAGCAAATTCCTCTTCCTTATCTCAAAACAAGCTCTTAAAAAGTGAATAACTGTCCTAAAGAAATGGACGTGCGTAGATAAATGCAGACTTCAGTATGAACTTGAATTGTTTTAATGTTTGTTTCTCTCTTTGGGTTTTGAGTTATGCTGCTTGGGAAAGAGGTTTTCTATTAAACAGGTACATACTTGTAGGCAAAGTTCGTATGAGGAGTATCTCTAAGAGAAAAAGTAAAGGAAAATGAACTTAAAGGCAATTGCAATTTATGCTGTGTTTTTGTAGTTTTGTATTTTATCTACCTGTAAAATTTTACCATTGTTAAGTTGAACATTCAGTAAGCTAAAGGCACTTTAGTTAAAGGGAAGGGGGAAAAAACCTGCTGTTATCTCTGTGATTTACATAGAAATACTAACTTGTATTCTGTTTATGCGCAAGTTAACTAAAATGTACTAATTCTTATGTTTCTCGGATGTTGCTCACTGTTCAGGAGAAAACCCATGTGCAGAATGAGGAACACTTCTCCCACTCGAGCTCAAATAGGGAAAGCTGGGGAAGGTGTTCCTCTTTAGGTGCAGGTAGTGGGACGTCATCCCCAGCTGATGTCCCTGGGATCTCCAACTGGGAAGAACAGGTATCTGCTTTAACTCATCACTCTCATTAAGCTTTTTCTGCGTCCAAAGCACGTGCACCTTTTTTAAAAGCAACTGACAACTGTAGCTATTAGTTCCCAATTGCAGTATTAAGCCAGGAACTGAAATGTTGTTAAAAACAAGGGTTAATCGCGGATAGACCCTCTGAGTGAAAATTGTTTTGACTTGTTTACCCTCACGTGGTCTGTCAAAAAACAAATTTCTTTTTCTCTGAGGGTAAGTCCTCAAAAAAATTTCACTCAAGGAGTATCTGCAACAATAGAACCACATGCGTCTATCCGCAACTGGGCAATAGTACTTGGGGGGAGGGGGGGGGGGTCTACGAAGTATCTCTTTATTGAAGCAATTCAAATTCATAAACTATAGTAACATTAAATCAAGTATATATTTTTTAATATTTGATGAATATTTGCATCTGAATTTGGATTTGGGGAAGAAAATTTGGTTTCCCATTCGAAAACTTCAGACAAATCTAAATATGAACCCATACTGTTCAATTTTAGCCGAAATAATCCCGCCTTCTTCCTAGATTTTCCCTTGGAACCTGTCTCATTTTATTGCTTTATTATCTATCTAATGTCTATAGTTGGCTATTGCAGGATAATAGCACACACTCAGAGAAAAGCCAGTCAACAAAGAAAAACAATCCTTCGGTTAATACTTCACCACTTCACATTTCTATCCCTTTCCCAATCTTTTAGATACTGAACGCTTTGTTAACAATTTCCAATTCCTTGTATGAACAGAGAACATTCAGAGCGCTTGCATCACCTCTAAGGAGAATCCAAGGAAAATCAGCTGCCAAGTTGAAGGAAAAGAAAAATGGGAAACCTCCATCGAAGAAGTCAGTGAAGAGGGTAAAGCTGGAGAAAGGAGAAACACTAAGCCAGCGCTTGAGGCTGTGCTTCCTCAAAAGAGTGCCGCAACATAAGAGACACCAATCTATGTAGGTCACCAACCCTAGATTTGTTGTACCATACGAGACCACTATGAAGGTTTTTTGATTCAGAGTTAACTTAAAGATACGGATCTCCTGTAATTTATCATCAGTGGTGATTTGTTAGTGTTAGAGCTGTTGATATGCTTGGTTTGCGTGGTGAAAGAAGGATTGTTGTAAGATGGGAGGTTTTCTGTTCAAATTAGCTGATGAAATGGTTCCAGAAAGGTGGGTTCAAGTGATAAATTATGCGCTCTAGAATCTTGCTAGCATGAGTTCTGTGATAAGTTATGAGATCGCGAGATAGATTGTAGATCGGTAAATTGGATCTTTTGCATTTTTTACCCGTCGGGTTGCTCATGTTATTATAATTATCATATGTATATTTTTCCCTTTGGGATGAAGGGCCGTAGTTTGAGCGGTACATCTGTTTATGCTGTAAAAGAAAAGCATAGAC
>BQKN01001069.1:460131-476153 GCA_022839385.1 Asparagus kiusianus | reverse complement strand
GACGTACTCCTGTTTTCTGGGTGTACGTCAGATTTAGGAGATGAACAGCCTCAGTACGGGATAGTACAGGAGCCAGAGGATTCGCAATAGGAGTGCCTTGCAGACAGAGTAGAAGACCAGCTGAAGCGTAGTGACCTTCTTCCGTAGTAGTAGTTAGACGTTAAAACTCTTTTACCGTACTTTTCTTTAGTTGATGTTGGACTTAGTAGTTTAACAGTATTTTATTTATGGACTATGTATTTCTTATTTCCTAGTTGGACTATTTTGTAATAAGGGCATGTTTGACCCGCATTTTATGTCTGGGATGATATTCATTTGTGATATGTATTATTTTATTTTGAGTTGTCTTTATATTCTTGCTATTGTGATCGGGGACCTGTGACTTCGCATTGTTTTATTTCTAGACGCTTAGCGTATTAGATTGAGAAGAAGAGGTCTAGCACTTATCTCTCCTCAGTCTAATACGTCGCGGGCTTGTTCACGTTCCGATTCCCGGGTATTTTGGGAAGCGGGGCGTGACAACTTGTCAGATTTACATGTTAATTTATTCATCTATAACATCTTTGAGGACTTTTTTTGAAGGTCTGAAACAAATCTCAAATGGAGAGATAAGAGAAGGAAATTGCTATGATTAATCCATATTTTGAAGAACTTAAATGGTTTTTTTCCTTACTTTTCCTCTTCATAAATTGATACCAAAGCAGGAGTGGTGTGTAATGATTAGAGAGACTTAATTTAAAAGTTATTGTCTGCACTAAAAATGTGGCTTAAAGCATTTTATTTTTTCACGATGTGCTTACTCAGATGAACATGTTTTATTTCAACTGTACACGTTGACTTTCAAATTCTATAGACTTTAAAGTGAACATGTTAACTGTCAGTTGTATGTGTTAACTTTCATCTGCATATGTTAACTTTATTATGAACATGTTATATTTAACTCTCCACGCTAATTATCAGCTGAATATGTTAACTTTCATCATAATATGATAAAAGTTAACATGTTCAGCTGAGAGTTAACATGTTACAAAGAAAGTTTATATATTATGGTAAAAGTTAACATATAATAGTGAATGTTAATATATTATGATGAAAGTTAACATGTTCAGCTAAAAGTTAACATGTTACGAAGAAAGTTAACATATTATGGTAAAAGTTAACATGTTATGAAGAAAGTTAACATGTTCAGCTGAAAAGTTGACATGTTATGAGGAGAGTTAACATGTTATGAGATTTAATAGTATATCGTAACTTGAAGATTATGTACATAATATATATATATTATGTACACAATAACCATAGGGTTATGTACATATTATGTACCATAATATTCATGTTTTGATACACATAATTTATATATAATCTTCAGTTTATTATGCACATCAAGTTCTATTTGAATGAACTTGTACATATTCACATGACAGCCAAAATACATTTCACAAATAATTGCAATAACCAAAATTGATCACTAAATAGACAAAATATATTTCATTAATTTTTTATCTAAGTACAACCAAACCACAGGAACACATAGTATAATCAACTGAATAATAAAACATGATACGTTACAAGTAATTTTGAAGAAACTACACAAATATAAAGAGTAAACATAGTATAACCAACTGAACAATGAAACATGACACGTTACAAGCAATTCTAGAGAAACAATCAAAATCGAGTTAAATCATGAATCATAAATCATAGTTACTTGAGCAAAAATAATAATAAATTCAAGATTACTTACATGAGGATTTTCATTAGTCATAAAAGTATAATACTCACACTCTAAACCTCATGAACAAAACTCGACTCGAAGCCCCCCTCCCCCCCAACTACCGGATAGATGCTATCAGCTTTTTATAAATTTCACACCTGGAAATATTTCAGATAGCTTAATCTGATACTTCTCTGCATCTCCAACAATATCCACATACACCTTATTAAGAAATTATGAGAATACATAATGTTAGTGAATGAAAAGGGAAATAAAATGTTCAGATATTGGTTATTCACAAAAAACTTTCTTAACATCTTAGCTGACAGCTCCCTTGGGTCTATGTCATCAACTTCCCATCCAATATAATTATCCACTTTTAGATTTTCAAACAACTCTTCCCGTTTTTCCTCTTTCAGAGTCTTTGAATCTGCACATCAAGAATATAGTACAATGACGTGAAGTAACAAGTTAGGGGCTATGTTAGTTCTTTTGATTGCAACAATCTTCAACTTAAAAGCCAAATGTAACTTAAGCCAATGATTTATACTCCATACATGTTAGGCTGCTAGGTGATCTTTAATATTCACATGAATTTAGTATACAAGATCTCTAGGAGTGTAAGGATCTGTTTGATGGCCACAAAATTATGCAAGTTTTGTAGCCTTCTTATGTAAACACTCAATAAATAGATGATATTCCAATGACCTAGTTATTTGTTACATTCATTTGATTTATTCAGTGTTGCATGTCTCTGGGTCATAGGCATGCACATGTTTCTATTAATTTGTTCTTCAATAAACTTGTGGCATTGAGCTCCTTTATAGTTTGACGACAGTGTCTCTTCCACTCAATTCATTAATCAGAAACTTAAGAAGCTGTGATGGCTCATGATTTTCACCAGTAGTGTCACTGAACTTCAAATAAGCACACTACAAAAAAATGTTACATCTGAAGTACTATCTTAACTTGTGATAGTCATTCAGTGTGTTTTCACACAAGTTCAGCACTTCCAAGTATATATTTTTCTCTTGAGATAAGATTTCATGTATATACTTATTTTGACAGCATAAATGTTTAATAGCATAGGAAAGTGCATATGTGTTCTATGCTACTAAAAATTGACAAGATATATGCTTAAGACACTTATTGGATGAGAAAAACCTTTCTCATAGCTAATGAAAGTATCGAAACATTATTAAGTTAGCTAAAGGGTGAGACTTTGTGATCGAGAAGAAATAAAGAGAGATAATTTATTCCCAAATAAGTGAATTAAAATATTAAAAATTAGGGAGCAAAAGAATGAAGAAGAAACCAAGATCTGGGCCTCTTCCAGCCTCGTCGATGCCCATGATGCAGGGCTCCGATGCCCATTTCGATAATGGAGCTGAACCCATCTCTCTCTCTCTATATATCTCCTCTCTTTCCCTGAGATCAGAGCAAACCCTAGAATTTTCCGCTAAGAGCGTGAAGAGGGGAGAATCTGAGATCAGAGCAAACCCAAGAACTATCCTAGCCCCTCCTCCTCCCCCAGCTACAACATGCCAAGAGCTTCGCCGCTGCTCCCGCCTCTGCTTATTCCTCCACAACCACACCGATGGGGGAATACTCCCTCCACCCTAGCTCTATCGCCCCTGTCCACTCCAGCTGCAACGTCCTCCTCCTCGAGATCGACTCGAAGGCCCCTCCCCCTCCTCCTCCCCCTCCTCCTCCTCGAGCTCGTCCCTCTGTTTACCAGCAGTGGAGGAGGAGATGATGGTGAGACTTGAGAGTGAGAAGAAAGGAAAGAGAGAGAGGAACCTGAAAGTTTTTAGGTAAATGGTAGAGGGTAGTTTTGGGTTTTGGAAAAAATATTCTCACTGTGCTGCGTTGGAAATGTAACTACGGGCTGAAACACATGTATTTATTGTGTTGGGGGCTTTGTAATTGTGTTGGGGGCTTTGTAACACAAAAAAATACGTGGGTGTGGTCACAACAACTTTTTTATTTTGAGGCCTTGATACAATTTTCCCTAACTTATTAGATGCAGATATAAATGCCCCAAATAGTTTGAATTATAATAAATATATTTACTTAAGGTACAAATACAATCGCCTCTAATAACTTATTAGATGCATATGTAACTGCCCCAAATATTATTAGATGCAGATGTAACTGCCCCAAATAGTTGGAATTATAATAAAGGTATTAATTTAAGTTATAAATATAATTGCCTCTAATAACTTAAATTTGTATTAATATTAATATTTTTTAATAAATCTGGAAAAAATAATTAATTTTTAATTCATATAATTAAATTGAAAAACAAACATAAAATAATTGAAACATGAATAATTTTGATTAATAAGAAGTCAATCCAATTTGATTACATAATAATGTACCAAAATTGCTTAAAAAGCATGTGACAAATAGTACTTAACAATAACTTAAATAACCAACAAAGTTGACCTTCAACATGAATGTAAAAATATCTAACTTTTATCCCTGTCATTCTTATCATTTGGTGGCATCATCTGCTGCATAAAATCTGAATCATTGAGCATTGCTATAAACTCTCTAGGTGGGTGTGGCTCTGTGTAGTACAAAGGTGGATGGTATGGATGGGGGTAGTAGAACTGCAAAGATGATGTATACGGATACGGTGGAAGATGCTGATATGGAGGATATAGGTACGATGTCGGAGTGTGCCGGGAAGGTGAGTGTTGTTGGGAAGGAGATCGCGGACGATGATGCTGATATGGTGGATATGGGCAAGATGTCGGAATTTGTTCGCAAGGTGACTGTTGTTGGGATGAAGACCGCTGCTGGGAGTTAGACTGTTGTTGGGAGGAACATTGTTGATGCGAATGTGCGTTCCCTGAAGTGATCATCTGTTTCAACTCATCCAACTCCTTTTGCTGTCGCTCATACTTTTCCTCGAGTTCTGAATATTGAGATTGCAAATTAGCATATGCTCGCCCAATACGTGATTGAAGTGATGAAGATGTTGGCTGAGTTTGTGCCACCCAAGGAATCATTTCTGGCATCATCCCTCTTCCATAACTACGAACTCTACCACGAGTCTCTAAACCCCTTGCTGCTATATAAGCTTGTTGCCTTAGTTCTGATGTTTCCTCGCTATGGGTTTCAACCAAACTCGTTAATTCCTGTGAGATCTTAACCTGAAAAATAATTCTCTTCAACAGCTAAAATGGACACAATATGAAGTAAAGCAATTTTTTACATGTATTACTTGTCTAAATACAAATGATTAAATTTCAAACTCAACGTCAATTCCTCCGATGCATAATCTATCCAACTTTTGTTTTCATCTTGCCGTTTGTGCACTATATAAAACATCTCAATAGGATCGGGTTTGCGACCATGTTTTTTCTCCTATTTGTAAAACACAGAAAAACAATCATAAATTTTATTTAATTAAAGAAGCAACATATCAAAGAAGCATACTTCAACAGTAAATGTAATGTTATGGATATCAAATGGTTACTTGTAAGAATATCTTACAGTATTCATATTTTTGTGTTAGGGTCGGTCTAGTTCTCAGGATCATTTCTGTTATTGAAGGGTGGGAAAAAAGAGAGGAAAGGGTGTCCATTTTGCCTTGTACCAGTGGCTTGTTTCCGAAGGATTAGTGACTGGAAATTTTTTTCTGTACTGAGTATCCAACTCTTGGGTTCATCATCCATTATAAATCAATAAGAAACTGATGATAATATTTCAAGAAAGTAAGAAAAAAGACTTTGCAACTGCTAAGGATTTATCCATTAAACTACAAGGTCCATATGTATTAGAAGGATGTCATACATGATGCAGAAAATAGTAAAAACTCAAAATTAAAAAGAAAACTATAGGACTCGAGCAAAACGGTGTTCTATGGATTCGCAGGAAAATGACTTAACAAAACTATTGAAGGAAATGAGTTTTAAAGAGAGGCAATGATTCTCTGGCAAACCTGTAAGGAATACATCTTGCAATAACTCAACAGTAAAGACAAAAACGACACACTCAATAGTCAACATAATATCAGAAGTATGGAAGTAAATGATAAGTAAATTTTGAACTGCTAAAATGTGAGAATTAGCATAACATAACTAACAGAATATAAATAGAACATAACTAACAGAACATAAACAGAACAGAATAATGTTGAGAATTAGCTATTTGTTGACAATCATTCCATAGGAAAAATACTAAAATAGTATGTGAATTTGTTAATAACAGGGAAAAATAATTCTGTTTACTCTGTATACAATTCCTAATTATCCATTTGTCACTGATTACATTGTTGAGAATAAGCTATTTGTTGACAACCATTCCACCAGGGAAAACAATATGTGAATTTCTAAGTAAATTTGTATTCTCATTTATGCTGTCATGGTTGTGTATATTGATTAATCTAAAAGTTGTTTATCGGTACAGTTGTGAATAAAACAAGTTCCATAATGGATATAAGGATACTAAATATCTAACCTCATTAAATGGTGAGATATTTTATATATCATTTCAGCTATTTTAATTACCTAAGAATCTCATATAGATTATCCGACTTATCAAATAACAACATTTCCGTAATTTGTTAGCCAAAAATGTGTATATTGAGTACCTGATGTCAATGCTCCCGAAACACAAAATAAAACATGACAAATTCTATGAAACGACATCATAGTCTAAAGAAAAAAGGAGGTCTCGTGTTAACTTACATAATCAGCCATGTGTCGTGCGAAGCTCTTTGTGCCACCAGTGTGATTCATTTTTTGCCTCTTGCGGCCTTCAATATTCTTCTCACATCTAACCTGAGGCGCACAACATAATAAGAAATTATGCTTAATTTGAAATCATAAGTTTATATTATGGATGCTAGTCCTTACTTTATTTTTCGGATCAGTGTCCCAATAGTTAACCATTGTCCTCCATTGGTCGCGATCTACACGATCATCTCCACACAAGAATCACTCTGGCAAACCAACATAGGGAGTGTAATACTTAGCTTTTAAACTTGCCTTATAGTTTCTGCACCTATCAGACAATCTTTGCAACATTACAAGTCAGATTTTAGGAATATTGGGAACATCTTCAGGCCGTCAATCTATGGTATCCTGCACTCATACAAGTGTTATACCATTTACAAGTGTTAAAATATAACGTTTTAATACATATTAAAGCTGAAAGTGTTCAAGAACATCATACATATATTGTTTTCCACACATGATCCATGGTAGTATCATCATGAAACAGCCAATCTATAGGCTTGAGGGGAAGAAACCTTGAATTTTTTGCTAGGCTACCTAAGTATCTAGACAGCTGGGCATCCTTGGGGTCAATGCACAATCCATCCTCTGTGAATGCAATAGACTCCTTGCCAGATTTTCCCCACTTTGGCTTGTCATAACCACACCCTCTTTTCTTTTGCGTTTGACCTACATACACTAAAGTTAATAACCGTATAAAATAGATAAATAAATATTAAAACCAGAGTTTTGGTTGATATGTCAACAATTTAGCAAATTTCTCGTTCAAGGCATCCGAAACGATTCTTGACCTTTCCAACACCTTGTATACATGAAATGAGGTATGAGTGTATATAATTGGACTTGAATTCGTAGTGTTCGTTCATGTGCACATTGACACGGGGTTTTTTCTTTTTTTTTCTCATTTCTGCGCAGCAACAGCTCAAAGAGCTATCTACAACAGCAGCAGCAGCTCTTTGAGCTGCTGCTACAGCAGCAACTCAAGGAGTTGCTGCTGTTGCAGACAGCTCTCTGATCTGCTATCTGTAGCAGTAGCAGTAGCAGGGAGCTACTGTTTGGTTATTTTTGTCATGGTGTCAACTTTTATTTTGGCGTAATATCACATATTGTCTTCATAATAGTGATTTCATAGGGAACATAATTACTATCAAAGAGATTAGGTGCACACAATAATAGAAGGAGGATAATTTGTGAGTATTAAATCATGCTGGAAAATTGATGTTACCATATATGAACACACTATATCCTCGACATTGTCATCAGAAATCAATATTTGCTAATTCTCAGAAACTCAGGCATGGATCATATAGTTTTAATGACTGAACTAAATTTCTATCTTGATCCTTCTGAAGTGTGTGGGAGGAGTAGCGAGGGAAGGAAAAGATTCGTGAATCACATATCCTGAGAAAGGAAAAGATTCACAAGTTTAAGATTGATCAAATAAATATAGAATATGAAATAACAAAATAGGAAGAACTTAAGATTGATCAAAAAATTTAAGAAAACACGTACCATTATCATCATGAGTGCCATCAAATTCCCCTGCACTGTCTTCTATATTGTGTTCTTCGTTAGAATCAGAATACTCAACTCTACTCATCTAAATAGTTAAAAAATCCAAAACACAAAGTATGGCATCAATTATCAAATCTAACTTCACAAGTTTTTCAGCTATTTATTAACTAAACACTTTCAAAAAAATGCATGAGCAGTAAATCCAATGAATACCAATATATTGTTTGAGTGATGCCTCGCATTATGGTGCAGACCCATCCAGACGTGTGATGTGAGCTAAGAAGAATATTCGACACAACACACCGACACAACACACCAAATTCTAAAACAACATACTTGAAATAGCAAAAACATCGCTTGAAAAAATGTGAAAAGAAAGAAACACATAAGAATAGATATATGAAGGGGAGAACCATACTCAAAAAGAATGAACAATCTGGTTTCAATACAATAATAACAGTTGACTTGGCGAAAAAGAATAATTGTAAGATGCACATTATAAACATAACTTGATCATGCATCACTGTTATGTCAAACACAAGTAAATTATACAAAATTTGCAAGGCATGAAAGCTAAAAACTTTTTCTGCAATAATTGGGGCCAACAAATTCAGCGAATTTAAATAAATGAAACAAGTGCAATTTCAAAAGAATCAATTCTACTAATAATACAATCACAAAATCTACTAATTCAATTCTTCTTCACTGTCCTCACTTGCATCATCTTCGTTTTCCTCATCATCATCCTCAAGCTCTTCCTCATTACCTACAGAATCATTAGAAACTGGTAGTGATAACTGTTTGTTAACAAAGGTTCCACGGATATCAGTTCTAACTTGTAATTCTTCATTGTCTAGTGCCCGATCATCAAGATTTGGTATGACATAATAATCATCTGAATTTAATGGGCTGGACATACATGATGATCCATCATCACTCTCTACGACATCAAAGAAATCCCTTAGGTTTAATTTAACAGCAACATTCCAATCTATGTCTTTTGGATCACAAACTTAAAACACTTGTACAACTTGTGAAGCTGTTATAAATTTATCGTTGTTGTGTGCCAAGTGTTTGAAATTCACTAAGGTAAAACCATAATTATCAAGTTTCTTCCCAGAGTTGCTGACCTAATCACAATCAAATAACACCACTTTACATCCATGACCTTCGGGCTCTCCAGGAAGACTATAATCACATTCATAAATATTCTTTAAAACTCCATAGTAGTCAATATTACTGGTAATCGGATTGTTGTCCCTCGCACTAGAATAACTTAAGGTTTGTACAGAAACAAAGACTCCACAATTTTGATTTTTATGGTTGTCATCAACCGATTTAATCCGGAATCTACAACCGTTAACAATGCAGGTTTATACTGTTTCACAATCATATTAGGACCATTAGCAAGTCAACGTAAATCTTTCGTTACGGAAGAATCACCTTTTGCATGTAAATCATTCACCTGAGGTAATAATTAACAAAGTTAATTATATATTATAAAAAATATGATACAAAAAACAATAAATGTATAACTACAAAGATGTAACCTACATGGTTCTGGAACCAAGTTTAAAATTCCTTATTTCTCAAATTCTCTACTTCTCGAACAGTTTTCCGTCGGTGGATTTGCGTAACTCCGCCAACCTTTTTCTATTAAAGTTAACCATAATAGACAAGTACGAGCTTAAAATTCACTTAATGAACTAGACATACCAAAAAAGGGGCTAAACATCATATCATACTCCCTTTAAAAACACGAGTTCGGGAAAATCTTTCGGAAGACAAAAATACCCTTGAAATTTAAATATTATTCTATTAAGTAAGAGTAAGTTGATAATTTGATGAATTCTTATTGGATATACATAGTATAAAGATAATGATACAGTTTAAATTAAAATATAAATCTAAATAAAATTATTAAATATCAAATTTATAAATGTCTACAGAATGAAGGGCCTATATGTAAAAACTAAATAAATTAATGAGATAAATAATGGCTACCCCAAATGTCGAACCCGGGAACAATGTAGACCTACAAATGTACATAATATGGATGATATATTTACAAAATCCACCAAAAAAATTAAAGAGACAAAAGTCATTCTTAAAATTAACAAAAATCATACTTCCCTTTAAAAGCACGCGTTCGGGAAAAGATTTCCATAGTCAAAATTACCATGTACTATTTAAATATTTAATTTAAATATAATCTATCCTAATCATACTTATATCCTATTATAATACCACATGAACTATTTACAGCTCAACAATTTAAATAAGATTAATAAAATATATGAAATAGCTCTGTAGTATCAGTTTATTACATTAAGTATTAAAAAAAGCAAAATTTTTTAAAAATCATACTTTCTTTAAAAGCACGAGTTTGGAAAAATCTTTCGGTAAACAAAAATACCCTTAAAATTCAAATATTATTCCATTAAGTAAGAGTAAGTTGATAAATTGATTAATCCTTATTGGATATGCATTGTATGAAGATAAGGATACAGTTTAAATTGAAATGTAAATCTAAATAAAATTATTAAATACAAATGTCTACAAAATGAAGGGCATATATGCAAAAACTAAATAAATTAATGAGACAAATAATGTCTACCCCAAAGGTGGAACCCGAGAATAACGTAGACCTATAAATGTACATAATATGAATGGGATATTTACAAAATCCACCAAATAAATTAAAGAGACAAGAGTCATTCTCAAAATTATTAAAAAATTATGAAAAATAAAAACCATACTCCTTTTAAAAGCACGAGTTCGGGAAAAGATTTCCATAGTCAAAATTATCATGTACTACTTTAAATATTTAATTTAAATTATAATCTATCCTAATCATGCTTATATCCTATCCTTAAAATATCCCATGAACTATTTATAGCTCAACAATTTAAATAATATTAATAAAATATATGAAATAGCTCCGTAGTATTAGTTTATTACATGAAGTATTACAAAAAAAGAAAAAAGTTTTAAAAATTAGACAAAAATACTCTCAAAAGTTTAAATTTACACTAAATAAAAAGCTAAAATTTAGAACTTGGTAAAAAAAAGAGTAATTGTGTGATATTCTTTCATTAAGATATATAAATATAACTTATAATTTAAGGTTTACTATCCCTTTCTAAAATCAGAAAATAATCAAGTTGATACTGGAAAAATTTTTAGTAATAATAACATATTAAAAATATCCAATGAAAGAATAAAAATATAAAAATATATGATAAATTAAAAATTAATATTATTGTACAAATTAAAGTAACTGCATATAATTTTACCAATATGTTCGAGCATCAAATATACATAAGTATAATTAATTGATAGATGAAAAAAGCACAGAAAACTAATAAACGACTAGAATATAATAGCTTAACATTAATTGATTATAATTTATAAATATTAATCTCTAATGGTAATAATATTTATAAGGTAAATAATTATAAAGATTTATATATATATATATATATATATATATATATATATATATATATATATATATATATATATATGGAGAACTATTAGAAAATGTAGAAATATCCTTCAAAAGAATCATGAGGTTTTCATTTCAAATGGAATTCGGAACGTCCATGAATCACTTCAATTAACACTAACATAAGTTATATTTATCAAAGAGACACTGATTGAATACCCCTTGAAGAATATATTGAACAACTTTGATCCAATCAAAGAAACTTCTTCATGGAAGATAAAAGATAAATTACTATGTCATGACTCTGCGTAAATATAAAATCACCATTTTTCGTTTTCTTATATAGTATCACGACCCTGCATGTGACTTTATTTAGGGGTATGACTACTAACGAATGATCAATTCTTAAAGACATGATCAAAGATAACGATATAATAACACTATTAGAATTCAAGATCACTAAATATAAAGGTAGTATATTTCATCACTAAAATTCTTATTAAAGGCTACTAAATATAAAATTTACCTTATATCTGTCTCAAATATATAGAGGAGATATGCATGTCATCGTAAATAACGTAATAGTATATATCAATCTAAAGATACAACTTACTGAAGAAATAAGAGAATAGTAAGTAAACCAAACAAACATCCATATAACACCGTAAAGAAAAATTTATTATATTTTAAAGCTAATATGTAATGCTCTTTTAGAGTAAGCTGCCAAGACAAATGCAACAGAAATTCAAATTACTAATATATACAACCATTATAGCATGTTAAAGATGTATGATTTAAAACCTACTCTAAAATTCTTACAATTAAACCTAAGAATAATTTACTAATATATAGACACACTATCGCATATTTAAGGCAACAATAACTACCATTTATAATAGACTTGAGCAGTGGTTCTACGTTTGCAAAGGCTACAACAAGAAACTAGATAGAGATGTTAATAATAAGTGTCCAGATGATAAATGTTATAGAATCGCCGATGATGTTAATTTATGATTTTTTTCATTAAATATTTTCTGTTATTTTAGCCCACTTTAAATCAATCATCTTGGTTCGTTGGCTTTATTATTCATCTTCCTTTTATAATGTTATTTTTTCAAGTGTTTTCACTTTCATAACACTACTTTCTCAGGTCAAGCTCGGTTTTATGCCAATCCAAATGAAATGAAAATTTAAATTGGCTTTAGATTATATTTATCTCCTGATCAACATAATAATTTAAACTAGGTGTAGCCTATTCAAACATACATCAAATAAATAAATAATCAAAGTGTAATCGAGGAACAAATTTTAGTAAGAAAATAAACCAAAAAAATACTTAATGCAAAAATTATCAAAGAGTAACCGATGAACAAAATTTAGTAAGAAAATAAACCAAAAATACCTAATCACAATATTTAACCACGTGCATTGCACGTACATAAAATATAGTCTAATAAAATTTCTCACTCTAGAAATGGAGAGACTTTGCTGCAATTGAACAAAATATATTTGCGACATTGCTCCCATACACTTCTATCAAGATCTACTTGTGTGGCTTTACCCACACAACGACCTGAGTATGCAAATATTGACAAGCCTTCACGAGGGGTAGAAACATCGGTATTATGACCACGATGAGTACGACGAGTCTTAATGTCTGATAAGTACATGGAGCAAAATGCCAAAGCCTTGTCTGCAAGATATCCTATGCAAATGCTTACTTCTGGATAATTTTTATTTCGAACATATTGTTTCAATGTTTGTAAATACCTTTCGAGAGGAAAAAAATATTAACTGAGTTATAGAAGGCAAGTAAAATTTAGAAGCAAAAAAGTTCAATTTTTTTTTGTGTTTTACCTTTCAATGGGATACATCCATCGATATTGGACTGGTCCAGCAATAGCAGCCTCGTAGGTGAGATGAATTAGTAAGTGAACTGTTATATCAAAGAATGAAGGAGGAAGCATTTTCTCCAAATAACATACGATCAATGCAATTCTATATTCCAAATGCTTGAATGATGCTTCCAATTCTTTCTTACCGCACAACCGTCTAAAGATTGCACTTAACTCAAGCAAAATAAGCGTAAGAGTTCTAGGCAAAACCCTTCGTATCACAAGCGAGAGTAATTGGTTCATTATAACATGATGATCATGACTCTTCAAACCATGTATTTTTTAGTCCTTCACATCAACAGACCTCACAACATTTGATGAGTATCCATCAGGAACTCTCACCTTCGATAACACACGACAAAATAGTGTCTTTTCTTCATTAGTCATAGAGAATATTGCAGGAGGTAAGTATGACCTAGCTCCCACACGAATTGGATGGAGACCTTTCCTTATATTCAGAAGTTCTAGGTCAGCACGAGCTTCAAGTCCATCTTTTGTCCTTTTAAAAGTGCCCAACAATGTATACAATTTTTTTTCTGATACGTTCTTCTCAATGTGCATCACATCTAGATTATGACGTATCAAAAGATGCTCCTAATATGGTAAAGAAAAAAATGCTTTTCTTTTTCCATGGATTATTAGTACCATTTCTTGGTTCTTTGGAGGCTGCAAAAAGTATTTCTTTTCCTTTTCTTTTTCTGTGTAATATCATTAGTTTTAGATTATGAAGGTGGTGATTTACCAAAGGAAAAGGTCAGATTAGACATTTGTGCTATACATTGGGCCCCGGTCAACATCTTTGGTGCCTGACCCCTCTCACATTTGCCATCAAATGAAGCTCTATCATTTCAAAATCTATGCGTAATGGTCAAAAATCTACGATTATCCAAATAACATTGCTTTTTTACAATTAGGCAAGCGTTTTGATACTGTTTGATGATGACATTGAGGACATGCAAGCTTCCCCTTTGTACTCCATCCCGAAAGATTCGTATATGCAGGAAAGTCGTTTATTGTCCACAACACAACAGCTTTCATGTTGAATGACTGATTGGAAAACACATCATAAGTGTTGGCACCAACCTCCCATAACTCCTTTAGCTCATTCATTAAAGGTTTCAAGTACACATCAATATCATTTCCAGGTGCATTAGGGCCTGGAATAAATAAAGAAAGAAACAAGAAGGGTTGCTTCATGCACATCCACGGAGGCAGATTATAAACAGAAATTATGACGGACCAAGTACTATGATCACTACTCATATGTGCAAAAGGATTGAACCCGTCGTTGGCCAAACCCAATCTTACATTTCGACTTTCAAATGCAAAATTCAAGTACAATGAATCTAAATGCTTCCAAGCTGGAGAATCTGATGGGTGTCTCATAAATCCATCTTTAGGGCATTCGGTCGCATGCCATCTCATATATTCTGCAGTATGTTTTGACATATACAACCTTTTCAACCTTGGTGTTAGTGGAAAATACCGGAGAATCATAGCTTACTTTCTTACTAGAATTATCCCCAGTTGAACTATCCCCAACTCTTGTTAATTTTTTCACTTTATATCTTGACGCACCA
Source organism: Asparagus kiusianus (assembly GCA_022839385.1). Lineage (NCBI taxonomy): Eukaryota > Viridiplantae > Streptophyta > Magnoliopsida > Asparagales > Asparagaceae > Asparagus > Asparagus kiusianus. The sequence goes on along the minus strand of BQKN01001069.1, from coordinate 461,253 downwards.
CATGTAGAGCACACGGTTAAGTTTGTTGCCTCTTTCCAAAATAACATGCAGTCGTTAGGGCAAGCATCAATCTTCTCATAAGTAAGGCCCAAATCATCAATAATCTTTTTAGCTTGTGAAATAGACCGTGGCAATCAATTTCCCTTAGGCAACATATCTTTAAAAAGCTCTAAAAACATATCGAAATCCTTATTAGTCACATTTCCCAAACACTTGATCTGGTACAATTTTACGATGACATCCATTTTTTATACTTCTTGCATCCTAGATACAACTCCTTATCAGCTTATTCAAGTAACTTAAAAAATCGCTCTGCCTCGGGTGTTCGACCATCAAAAACAGGCTGCCTCGATGACCCTGCGTTCTCACCAATATTTGGTTGCACAAATGTCTCATTAAGGAAATCATGCATTTCACCTACATCTCCTCCTTCAGCAACATCCATTTCCATGAAATTTGTTGATCCAACGAGGCTCACCATGATGTGTCCATCGAGCATTCATGTATAAAGGGCCCATTCCATGCCAAAGAAGATGTCCTACCGCAGTCATCTTATCTTCAAAATAACGATTACAACAGTCTTTACAAGGACATGTGATCTTATCTTTATGACTAGACTTAGCAAGGGCTTCATCTACAAATAAATTCAACCCTACAACATAATCTAGACTTCGACGATCAAAATGTACCCAACTTTTATCCATTGTTTAACTATTTTACAGAAAAGAACACCAAATTGAACCTATTCACACATGCAAAACCTAATCAGTCAATGGTCAGAACTAAGTAAAAAATAGAAAGAGATAGAGAAAAACATCAAACTCTTAATGTGAAATGGAGAATACAACAGAAGTGAAAACAATCTATCTGATGCATCAAGTTTGACATCAGTTTGTATTGTATAATTAGATGTATGGTATCTAAAAAATATTAATTCTATTTTGGTTTGTAAACTCTTTGAACATGTTCAGATAATTAAACATTCTCCTACAACTATTATTTTGGATTTCTCATTTAACCTATGCAAATAATTACAGTAGTTAAGCATAGGATCCAGGTGACATTCAGCAGTAACCACCAAACATTCTTGGAGTTAATTATTTTTTATTTTTATTTTATGAT
>BQKN01001069.1:440738-451592 GCA_022839385.1 Asparagus kiusianus | reverse complement strand
CTATAACGTGGTATAAAATAGAACTATAACGTGGTATAAATTAGAACTAATTTGGTATAAATTACAACTAACTTGGTATAAATTACAACTAACTTGGTATAAATTACAACTAACTTGGTATAAATTAGATATAACATAATATAAATTAGAACTAACGTGGTATAAATTACAACTAAAATGGTATAAATTAGAAATAACTTGGTAAAAAAATAGAACGATAACGTGGTATAAAATAGAATGATAACGCGATATAAAATAGAACGATAACGTGGTATAAAATAGAACTAACTTTGCATAAATTAGAACTAACTTGGTATAAAATAGAAATAACATGATATAAAATAGAACTAAAGTGGTATAAATTACAACTAACTTGGTATAAATTACAACTAACTTGGTATAAATTAGATATAACATAGTTTAAATTAGAACTAACGTGGTATAAATTACAACTAACATGGTATAAATTAGAAATAACTTGGTAAAAAATAGAACTAACCTGGTGTATATTAGAACTAACACGCTACAGAATAGAACTAACATGGTGTAGATCAGAACTAACACGCTACAGAACAGAACTAACATGGTGTAGAATATAACTAACACGTTACAAAATAGAACTAACATGATGTAGATTATAACTAACACGCTACAGAATAGAAATAACATGGTGTATATTAGAACTATAACGCTACAAAATAGAACTAACCTGGTGTATATTAGAACTATAACGGCATAAAATAGAACTAATATGGTATAATTTAGAACTAGTTGTTATAAAATAGAACTAACATGGTATAATTTAGAACTAACTTGGTATAAATTAGAACTAACTTGAGATAAATTAAAACTAATGCGGTTAAAATTAGAACTAACGTAGTATAAATTAGAACTATAACTTGGTATAAAATAGAACTAACGTTGTATAAAATAGAACTATAACGTGGTATAAAATAGAACTATAACGTGGTATAAATTAGAACTAACGTGGTATAAATTAGAACTATAACTTGGTATAAAATAGAACTAACGTAGTATAAAATAGAACTATAACGTGGTATAAAATAGAACTATATCGTAGTATAAAATAGAACTATAACGTGGTATAAATTAGAACTAACTTGGTATAACTTACAACTAACTTGGTATAAATTACAACTAACTTGGTATAAATTAGATATAATGTGGTATAAATTAGAACTAACGTGGTATAAATTACAACTAACTTGGTATAAATTAGATATAACTTGGTATAAATTAGAACCAACGTGGTATAAAAAAGAACTATAACTTGGTATAAATTAGAACTAACTTGGTATAAATTAGAACTAACGTGGTTAAAAATAGAACTAAATTAGTATAAAATAGAAATAACGTGATATAAAATAGAACTAAAGTGGTACAAAATTAGAACTAATGTGCTGCGACAGAACTAACATGGTGTAGATAAGAACTAACACGCTACAGAATAGAACTAACATGGTGTATATTAGAACTAACACGCTACAGAATAGAACTAACATGGTGTAGATTAGAACTAACACGCTATAGAACAGAACTAATATGGTGTAGATTAGAACTAACACCCTACAGAATAGAACTAACATGGTTTATATTAGAACTAACACGCTGCAGAATAGAACTAACATAGAGTAGATTATAACTAACACGCTACAAAATAGAACTAACATGGTGTAAGTTAGAACTAACACGCTACAGAATAGAACTAAAATGATGTAGATTAGAACTAACACCATAGAGAATAGAACTAATATGGTGTAGATTAGAACTAACACGCTATATATAGAACTAACATGGTGTAGATTAGAACTAACACGTTACAGAATAGAACTAACATGGTGTATATTAGAACAAACACCATATAAACTAGAACTAATATGTTACAAAATAGAACTCAATGGTGAGGATTAGTAGTAACACAACATTAGTTAAACTAATATATAAGAATAACACGTCATCTCTGTATTTGGGTTAAGATTTTTAACAAACTGTTTTCTGGATAAGCAATATTTAACAAGAACTAACTGGGCGGGGGGTTGCAATACGCAATGATGTCTGGCCCTTATTTGTTGCTACCCTCGCTGGATCAGTTTCGGTCTAAGAAACCCTTTTCGCTGTCACTCGCCTTCTTTTTTGAAGGTCCTGGCTTACTATGCTTTGAGGAAGGAGAATTGGATTCCGCTGAGCCACTGTGGGAGACGGCGGGGTTTAAAGGGAGAGGAACATTACCGGTGGGGAGAGACCTTGGTGAATTAGCACCCCCGACCCCTTGGTTACATAGAAACAGCTGCCATTGGTCTCTCTCGACTGTCATGTGTTTGCCATCCCAACTAACCTCAATTAACTCGGGATCAGTCCTAAAGGGCTACGCACGCTGGGGCCCTAAGTTAAGTCATGTGGATCCCTGAGCCCTCTCCAAATCCCCCCCGCATTAGACCTGCGTGATGGCGTATCATTCCTTAATGTTACCATCCAACAGAGAGATGTAACGAAACCCAAGCCTCTTAGGGATTTTAGATAAATCCCTAACCTTGAGTAGAACTCTACAGTCTTCAAAGTTAGAATGTGTTATGACGTTCCTGGAGCACATGACACATTCACCGATACCAATGAGCAGAGATTGCAGAAATTCAAAATTCCAGAGGTGGTATGGGAGATTGAATAGGCGAATCCATACTAGAAAGGGTTGAGGCAATGTTGTTAGCCTCAGATCCTCCCTCCAACGGCGGAATCTGCCCTTAAATGTGCCCATATCTATCAGACCGAGTTCAATAGCTTGGACAAGAACTTCATCGGATGGAAACTGCACCATGAAGCTGTGCCCTGCCGCCTCCTTGATTTAATGGGGCCATGTCCTAAGATTGAAGCGGTAGGCCAGCATCTCTCGGAGCTCCTGCAGAGATGGACAACCTCTATCAAGATTGAAGATGGCGTAAGAAGAAAGATGCCGTATAGTGCTGGAGGTGTTGGCCGAGACGGTAAGCATCCTCGGAGGGGCACGAGCGGTAATTCCATGATGACAATCTCAAGAGCTATGTCCTGTCCCATGGCAGTGTACACAAAAAGGATCCCCAGCCATTTGTGAGGGTATACAATGAAAATAGATGACGCTGGGTTTCGGTTTTTAGCAGGGGGAGGTGTCTGCAGAGGTGCCTTCACTGGGGGCAGTAGAAGAATGGTGTTGTCCGTACTATCAATGGAAGTTCGTATTAAGTTATTTAAGTTAATTAATTTATTAGAACTGACTTAGGAACACACGAATATATGATGTGATATGTTAGTGTGATGGAACCGTCGCTTCGAAAAAAGCGAACAGCTGGAATGAGAAGATAACTTGGCAAATAAATGAAAAAATTAGAACTGGCTACGAGATAGAACTAACGAGCATCACTAGAACTAGCTCTCAATTAGAGCTAACACAACATGCCATTATAGCTAAAACGTACTCTTTTAGAACCAACATGAAGTTAGAACCAATTAATTAACAATTATTTTTAATTAATTAAATATACATGTTCGCGGGAAAAATCAGATTCTTCTTCATTGACGAACTCATTGCACTCAATGTTAACAACTTTTTGCGTTTACAAAGATCCGGTCTTTTTATAAGAGCCGGTTACAACGAAATTCAAAACAAATAAAGAAAAATTACAACTTTCCTTATTTAACGAACAGATCACGAGCTCCTGTTTTGCGGTCGCTCGCTTTGTGGGTTGTTTGCCTGTGCCGGGGTTGATTACCGTGGACCACCGTGCAATCTCGATCCAAACAGATCTACATGGTATAACGGGTATTATCCCACCAAGGAGATAATAGCTGGGAGGGATCGTTTCACCAAGGAAACGACCGCTCGAATCTCGGGATCTAAGAACCAAGCTTAGTTCCGGAGTAGAACAACGTAGATCTGAGGATTAGCCTCTTCGAACTCCTGCCTTGTTTGTTGCGGGTGCTCGCCAAGAACTGAATCCAAGGGTCCAAGTCTCCAAGCCTTCACAAATCCGAGTTGAGGTGACAATCCGGCAGAGTTTCGGCTCTTCAGAAGTTCATAAAAGTCTTCCCAAATGAACAACCACCCCCCCTATTTATAGCCTCTCTGAACTGTGCATTTGTGCACAAGAGAGAGGGGGGGGGGGAGTCGGGCCACCTCAGGGTGGCTCGGCTCATGCCGAGCCACCCTGAGGTGGCTCGGCTTGGGTCGAGCCACCCCGGGTTGGTTCGGTTTGGGCCGAGTCCCCCGGGTGTGTTCCGTTTCGTCGTTTTCCCATCTTTCGGTTATGTCCGTGATTCGGTTATTCGTTTGATTTGTTCGGGTCTTGATTTGATAGCCCGAGTCTTCATTTGGCAGTAAATCCGCCTTGGTGTTTGAGTTCAAGTCTGTTTTGTTGTTGGACGACTCGTTAACTTTCTGAACCGTTGGATTGGTTCCACAAGCGAACGTATTCCGTTGCTTACGTGCCTCATCGCCTCGTCGCTCGAACGTCCGTTGATTTGTCGAATCATCGTGCCGAGCCATGCTAAGGGACCTATAGGCAATTTTATACGCCTACAGATACCCCCTCCAAAGTGTTCCAGCCTCATTCTTTTATAGAAGAGTCTGGAATACTTTGGATATGATTCCCCCTACCCTTTGTTGGTGTAACGGGACCTGGAACGACTTTTGTTCTGTATTCCTTCACTCCTTCAGGCTATTCGGTACTTTGTCGAATGCTTGTAAGGATTTCGGTGCTACATTTATTGTCTGACCGTCGTTGGAATTTGAACTTGAAGTCGATTCCTGATTTTCCAATCTTTTAGCTTGTGCTCATTTGTTCGACGTACAACTAACCCTTGATTGTTGGCGTTGAGTCTTCCTTTGCGACGCGTTGTCCGGCGTCGTGTTATTGAGTTATCCTTAAGAATATTTTTAGAAAAATATTCTCCAGGAACTTCTCAATAAAAATAGGGAATAGTTTATACTCGTATACCTTATTGGAGTATTTTCGTGCTCAAAATAAGCTGAACCGGCTTGAAAATGAGTCAAAAAAGGCAGTAATTTGGCTCAAAAAATTTCTTCCGTTCCTTCCGAATGTGTGGGAGAGATAGGAATAAACCAAGGATGGGATCCTCAGTTGATTTGAAGTCGTTTCGACGCTCAATTCAGTCCCTTTTGAACTGATTTGGACTGGTCCGGTTCGGTTCAACTTGGTCCGGTTCGGTTCAACTTGGTCCACACTATAAAAGGGGTCCATTTTTCTTTCTTTTTTCTCTTTTTTTTCTTCCTCTCTCTAGGGCCGGCCCCCCTTGTCCCTTCTTTTTTGAATTTCTTTTCCCTCGAGCATCTTTTCTCCTCGAAACTTTGATAGTTGTCCCAGATCTAGGCTTCCTTTTGATCTTGGACTGAAAAATCCCTCGAAAAACCATTTTTTAAAATTCCTCTCAGGCCCCTCGAGCACGTGGTGAAAGTTTCCTAAAAGGTCTCATCTTTGTTGGATCTCGAGCCTTTCTTCAGGTAAATCCTCCACAATTTTGATCTTTTTCATGCTCAATTTAATTTATGCATTTGTGGGATTATATGTGAGGGTTGAGGGTGTGATTTGACGCCTCGAGCTTCTCTTTCAGGGGGTAGATCTGATAAAAAAAGTGATCTTTTTTTTAGATCTGACCTCTTAATTTATTTTGCAGTTCGTCATGTCGCGTGCTTCGAGAGGTCGTTCCCCTGCTATGTCGGCCGATGGCGTGCCTCCTTCCTATGCTGGTGAGCTATTTTTGGCAGTATTTGGAAATTTACAAATTAGTCCCTATTTTCTTGGAAATTTGTAAATTGGTCCTTTTTACCCCACGTTGTTCTCCTTGGCGAGACAATCGGGAAGAGCCTTGATTCTCCTTAGTGAGGATCGACGCTTTTGGCATATTTGGGAATTTTGCAAATTAACCCCTCTTTTCTTGAAAATTTGCAAATTGGTCCATTTTACCCCACGTTGTTCTCCTTGGCCAGGCAATCGGGAAGAGCCTTGATTCTCCTTGGTGAGGATCGACGCTTCAAAGATATGTTTTGCTTGGTCAAAACCATATCTCAAAAATAAAGGGGGCAATTTGACGCTACATTGCGCTTTATAAGGCAGGGATATGTTGTCGACATACCCTGTTTTGTGATTGCACAATGTGGCCAAATCGTCTCACCCTTTATAAGGCAATGACTCTATCTTAGCTAAGATGAGTTCAATTTCCTTTTATAACTGAGACTAACCAGTGTTTAACTGTTTATTTTGTAGTGGGATACCCTTCTGGATCATTCTCGTCCCACGCAGTATATGGGCGTCGTGGCGAGTATTACTCGGCCTCCGACGATCCTTCCCCTATTCCAGCCACTCCTCAGTTTGCTTCGGGCACATCGACCGAGGTTGCCCAAGTGGTGAGGGAAGGTGGTCATCGGGCTATTCGTCAGCTGATCACAGATGCGCCTTTTGTGAAGGACGCCAGCTCTACTCAGCCTCTTCGGAAGAGCGATTTCCTGTTTGGTGATTCTATCGATGACCCAGAAGCCGTATTCATTGATGCTGAGCAGTGGCTTCACAAGATCGGCAATGGCTTCATATACTTGCCGGAGATTCCTCAACATCGCTCGTTGACTGAGCTCAGGCGTCAAGCCGTGACGCGGGAGATGTCGTGGCGTTTGACTAAGGATCATGAGAGCGTCCATTGCGGTTATGTCACACATCAGGCAGTTCCTGGCTCGAGCAGGAGTCGTATCACCGGATTACATCCTGGAGTAGTGGGACTAGATGCGCCACCGCGCAACGAACTCCTCACCACTGCTTCGACCTTGAGGAATCACCTCGCTGCCCTAGGACGGGAGATGCCTATGACTCGTCACAGGATTTATGGTTGGGTCCATTCTTTGGACAAGTCTTGGTGGAGTCGCATGACGAAGTATGTTTTGAGCCGATGGAGTGAGGAGTTGCACGCTTGCGGTTTGTATGCAGCCGTCCGTGCCACCATGTACGGCTTGCCGGTCAGCGCGAGGCACTTCTGTGCTTTGTTCGAGCTATAAAATCTAGACTCGAACACTTTTCTGACCCGGTAGGGGGAGTTGGGCTTGGCTCTTCATGAGATGCACAGGATTTCTGGCTTGTCCATGGGACAGATGCTATATCAGGAGTACTTTCCCTCTAATCATGAGTTGAGCCAATTGAAGGATCGCATGCCTGATCGCCATGAGACTCTATGGGATCTCACTTGTCATTATCACATTGCTTTGGCACAGTCTGAGCCTTTAGCAAAGAGGACCAAGGCATCTGTGAGTCTGAAGCAGTTTGCGAACTATTTGTTCAAGAACCTGGAGAGCAGTTCTGGCGAGGCTATTTGTGAGTTGGCCCCGCTTACTCCCTCAGAAGTGAACAGTTTGTTGAAGAAGATTGACGCTCGTTCCTATACCACTAGCAGCCTTGAGGGTGGTTTTCCCACAGGTACCAGGTTCAGATCCTTCTTATGGCATGCGACCGCACCGATTCGACCGATGACTCTTCTTGCCGGTTATCTCGCTATTTGGTTGAAGAAGTGCGTGGTTCCATATCAGTCTGGCGACGCCTTACCCTTGGAGGTGCTCTACCCAGCCGTTCAGCTCGCTTATAAGAAAGAGCTTTCACTTCTTCCGGTAATGGTGGCCGACATTCATAGAGGACTTCGACAGTTTTCTGATGCCTTTACACGAAAGGAAAGTGACTTGCCGGGTCAGATTCCCACAGTTAAGACGGAGCTTCCGTACGTTTATCTGATGGCCTGGTTCGTCCTCCACCGCTTGGATATGATGTCGGTGCCGAACGCCACAGACCACTCTGTTCCCCTACTACAGTTGCTTGAGAATGGCAGGTGGGAGGGCCGCGGATTTTCTGATGTCAGACAGCAGCTGCAGGTCCACAAGTGTTGGGCATTCTCCACTTGTTTTCCGCAGTTCTCCGGCCGATACGGCGAGTGCTTGATAGATGATGAGAGGCCGAGAGAGTATCGGACTCACTTAGACAGTGGCTGCTTCAATTGGCTGGTGAACATTAGGCCTGGCTATCTGACTTTTCGGGTGAGGGATCAGTGCTTCATAGAGCCATATCTACCTTGCCGATTCGCTCGCCAGTTTGGCTATGATCAGCTCTACATCGGGAATCCACGTCAGCAGTTTCGGACCCATAGTGGTTTGGTAGACGGTCTCCGTACATGGTTGTGGACCGTGACTGGCTGTACTGGTACTAAGTTCAGTCTTCCGAGTATTGATCGGCAGTTGAACCTCACTTTCTTGAGCTGCAAGTGGTTACTAGCAGCTAACAAGACTGTCCCCGTGAAGCCGATTGCAGAGATAGAGGCTGAGGAGGCTTCTCAGCTTGATTCCCTTAGGATTCGGGAGAATGCTCGGGCACAGAGGACTGTTCGCGAGAAAAATCGTGTCTTTCTTCATTGATATCATTATCATCTCAATAACTGTTTATCGGTTACAAAGATCCGGTCTTTTTATAAGATCCGGTTACAATAAAAATCAAAATAAAATAAAAGAAAGATTACAACTTTGTTTCCTTGTTTGTCGAACGAATCGCGAGCTCCTGTTTTGCGGTCACTCGCTTGTGTGGGTTCTTTGCCTGCGCCGGGGTTAATCCGTGGACCACCGCGAGATCTAGATCCGGTCGGATCTACGCAGTATAACGGGTATTATTCCACCAAGGGAGATAATAGCCGGGAGGGATCGTTTCACCAAGGAAACGACCGCTCGAATCTCGGGATCTAAGAACCAAGCTTAGATCCGGAGTTTAACCACGTAGATCTGAGATCCGGTCCTCTCGAACACCTGCCTTATTTGACGTTGATGATCGCCGAGCACCAGATCTGGATGAGCAAGTCTTCAAAGTCTTAAAGTTTGAATCTTGTTTAGATCTGAGATTTCAATCCTGCAGGGCTTCGCCTCCTCCAAAATCCAACCTCTTAACAAATGAACCAAGCCCCCTATTTATAGCCAAACGAACCTGTGCATACAAGCACGTGTACACAACACAAGGGGGGGGAACATGGCCGGCCACCTTGGGTGGCTCGGCTCATGCCGAGCCACCCTAGGGTGGCTCGGCCTTGGCCGAGCCACCCTGGGGTGACTCGGCTTGGGCCGAGCCACCCCGGGTTGGTTCGGTTTGGGCCGAGTCCCCCGGGTGTGTTCGTTTCGTCCGTTTTCCGGTGTTTCTGGTTCTCCGTTGTTCGGGTTTGATTCGGTTTGTGGTTGACTTGATCTGGAATCGATTTGTTGACTTGATTCCAAATATGGCAGTTAATCAGCTTCTGAGTTCGAATCCGGAATTGATCTTGATTCGATCGTTGTATCACCGAGTTCGCTCTTGTTTAGATGACTCGGTGATTCCCCGAAACGTTGGTTTGATTCCGCGTGCGATTGGATGCATTCCAATGCTTGGGTGCGATTTGTTGGCTTCGTCGCCTCGTTAACCTGCTTCGTCGCGTGTCGCTTGGCTTCGGCGTTGCGGAGCTAACGGTCTTGCTTGGATACGTCGCCCGATGGTTCGTTTGTTGAATCGGCGTCGTCGAGCTGTATTGTGGGACCTATAGGCAATTTTATACGCCTACAAGGACGTGGAACAAGACTCGCCGGATTGATGAAGAGGGCCAGAGGACATTCCATTCCACAGACGAGGCTTCAGGCGGGGATCCCGAAGATTACGATGACTTTTCCGAGCGAGGTTTGCAATTCATCTTTTCCTTCTATCTTCCAGCAGTATTGAAACTGACTATGGTTTGATGTTTCAGGGACCACAGTTGATCAGGATGAAGAGTTCCGTCCTCCTCCCCAGGCGAGACCTTCGATCCCTATTGCTAGGCGGAAGAGATTAGCCCGTAAGCCGCGTGCAGCTTCCCGAGCTTCTGATATGGACCTGGCTGGCGATGATCCTGCCAGTGACGGAGGTAATATCCATCCTGTGAACCATTCTCTTGGTTATTCGGAACATTGACTCATGCTCTTCTATCTCTATATAGGAGTGTGTGTGGAGAGAATGAGATGAGTCCCGATCCCATTCCCGTATCTCCCGATGAGTCTGACCCACTACCTCATGTAGAGAGGCCTACAGGAGTTGCTGACATTAGAGAGGAGATCAATGTAGGACCCGATTCCGTGAATCCAGGTACATCTAACACTGACACTGTATTTCTTTAGATAATACACAAATGAATTTGTGTATCCTCTAACTGTCCTCTACTTCTTGCTTCTTCAGATAATTTGCAGGAGGCGAATCCTAGAAATGAAGAGGCTGATGCACCCGTGAGAGGTAACTCATTTCCATTAGTTGTAGTCTCTTCATTCTTCTTTGGCACTTATATTCTTTTATGTCAGATTTCTCCATTGATGATTTTGACGAGGGAAGCTTGTTTGCGGACACTCCTATGATGCACTACATATATAGCTCTCCTCAGATCGATGACCAGTTACCTGGGGATATGTTTTCTGAGCCCGCCTTCGCTGAAAATCCCGAGGATGGTTTCTTTGAAGGTATGTGCCTCTTTCTGAGTTGATTATAGGACTAGCCAATCTTGACTAATACAACTATAATGTAACGCCTCTGCGAATTTTGAATTTGACAGGAGCTTTTGTTGAGAAAGACCCTGTTGAGCCGGCTGTGAGACCAACTATACCAGTTGATGCACCTACAGCCGTTACACCTCCACTACCCCCAGCGGCTCAAGGGGAAGAAGGTATAAGTCAACTCATTGAAGAGTGCTATTCCTTTTTCTTATTAAAACTTTTGACGGACTTCTCCCTTTTTTTGTGTAGGGCGTTCTTCTCGTCTTCATGTCTTAGTGAAGGAGTTGTTATCT
>BQKN01001069.1:429116-440728 GCA_022839385.1 Asparagus kiusianus | reverse complement strand
CAGACTTATCCCTGCTTAGGATTCGGGATAAACTTCCTAGGATGAATCCTAATTTTATAAATTTTGGAAAATGAGTTGGCGTGGGAAGGAAGAATTTTATATTCTATTTCCTGAACAAGGAAGGAAGAATTTTATATTCTATTCCTTGTTTCTGGAAAGGAAGAATTTTATATTCTTCTTCCAGTGCAAGAAGGAAACTAGAAGTGGGATCTCCACTCCGAGAATCCGGAAGATCTAGATAAACTTACCTTTTATAGGATTGGTTATCTGATCAAAAGAAGAGTTCTTCGTTTATCGAAGTGAAATTTCAGCTTCGGTTATAACCATGAAAGGGTTGAACCAAAGAGAAAAGAAAGAGAGTTCTTTCGTTTATCGAAAGGGGACTCCGAATTGAGAGTGGACCTTTTTGGTGGACTCACTGTCAATTGAAATTGATCAGTGAAGAATTTTGGTGATGAAAATGAACTTGGGTTATCCTCCGGAATATTAAGTATAATATTCTTCAAGGAACTTCCCGATAAATGAGTTGTCCTGAATGTACTAGGGATAGTACTTTTTCAAAAACTTCCCATTTATTAGCATTAATTGCCTGATGCCCTCTAAAGAAATTAAACGGTAAGCACCGTTTGAATAGACTGTGTCTATTACAAACGGTCCTTCCCACTTAGGTTCGAATTTACCTTTCTTCTTAGAGGTGAGGATTATTGGTCGGCGAGCAGCGAGGACCAGATCTCCTTCCTTGAAGCTTCTTTGGCGAACCCTTTTGTCAAAAGCCCTGGATATCCTAGCCTGGTAGAACTCGATGTGTTGTTGAGCTTCCAAGCGCTTTTCGTCCAGCCTTTCGAGTTCCTCAAGACGTTTTTGGTGATGTTCTTCGGTCGTCATCTCCGTTGCGAGAGCGATCCGAAGAGAGGGGATTTGAATCTCTAACGGTAGCACAGCTTCACATCCGTACACCAGAGAATATGGAGTGGCTCCTGTCGGAGTGCGTATTGTGGTGCGATAAGCCCAGAGCGCTTCGCCGAGTTTGTCATCCCAATCTCGCTTATTGGTCTTCACAAGCTTTGACAGGATCTTGATGATCGTCTTGTTGAAAGCCTCAGCTAATCCGTTCGCAGCGGGATAATAAGCTATTGACGAAACATTTTGAATCTTGAACTTGTCACAGAACCTGATGAAGGTGTTGCTTATGAATTGCGGACCGTTGTCATGAATGATCCGCCTCGGCACGCCGTGTCGGTATATGACATGATGCTTGATGAAGTTGATGACATTGTTCGCCTTCACTTCTTTAAGCGGAATGGCTTCAACCCACTTCGAAAAGTAGTCGGTGATAGCGAGAATAAATCGATCACCTTTGACTGAAGGAGGAAAGATAGGACCGACAATATCCATACCCCATGTCTCGAATGGCCAAGACGTGGTTGATGTGTGTAATCGCTCCGGAGGTTGGTGCATATAATTTGCATGCACTTGACAAGCATGACATTCTCGGGCGTACTCGATCGCGTCACGAACCATTGTTGGCCAGAAATATCCCATTCTTCTGATTCGATCATACAGCTTGGGACCAGGCTGATGCGCACCGCATTCTCCTTCATGTGCTTCCTTAAGAACTTCTTTTGCTTCTTCGTTCGAAAGGCATCAGAGAAGCAAATCATCATACCCCCGGCGATATAGCGTACGGGTCTCGGTATTGTAAAAGAACCGCGGAGCTCTTCGGCGAATAGATTCTTTTTCTTTTGCGTCCTCTGGTAAAATGCCGTATTGGACGTAATCAATAATGGGAAAACGCCAATCTCGGGACTCAGACCCGATTTGGGTTGAGTTCACCTCTTTGGCTTTTCCATTTCTATCATCCTCCTCTTCAACCTCCATATCGTATATGGGTATGCAGAGTTGGTGTGATCTCACCGTGACTAGCAGTTCAGTTTCGGGCGGCTGCACGAGTGATACTGCCAGTGCTGCCAGTGCATCCGCATAAGCGTTCTGGAGACGCGGGATATATTCGATATAGAATTCTTCAAAAGAATCTGCCATTCTGACGTCCTCCTGGTGGTATGGAATCAGGTCTGGGTTCCTGACCTCATACTCTCCACGAACTTGGTTGATGATCAATTGAGAATCTCCAAAGGCTTCGAGATACTCGACCCCCAGCTCTTTGGCGAAACTGAGTCCAATGATGAGCGCGTTGTACTCGGCTACGTTATTGGAACATGGATTCATCAGCGAATAAGCTCGGGGCATCACGTGCTTCCCTGGGGAAACTAAGACAACTCCAACTCCGGAAGTGACCTTAGGACATCCAGGGGTTACTGCCTTATTAACTGCTCTCGAAGCACCATCAAAGTATAATTGCCATACTTGTTGGTGTGATGTGGTATTAACCTCGTGGGTTTCATCTGGTAAATCATCATATACCTCAACTGTATCTGTTGTCGGACTTGCCGCCAAAAGATCACAAATTGCTTGTCCTTTGACTGACTTCTGCTGTTTGAAGTGCAAATCATACTGGGACAAGAGGAGAGCCCACTTTGCCAACCGCCAATTCATCGAACCTGGTTGAGTCATGAATACCCGTACCGGATTAACATTAGCGATGACGTAAATCGTCTGGCCAACTAAGTAATGTCGCATCTTCTGTACCGCAAACACCAATGCGAGACATTCTTTCTCGATCATCGGGTATCGAGACTCGGCGCCTATCAAGGTCCGACTTAGGTAATAGACTGCCTGTTCGTGACCATTATCATCGTCTTGTGCTAATAAAGCACTTATCGAATGGTTCATCGCCTTGATGTAAATCAAGAACGGTTTACCTGATTTTGGTGCAACAAGAATAGGGGGATTCATCAGATATGCCTTGATATCTTCGAATGCTTTTTGGCAGGTGTCGTCCCAAATAAATGACACGCCCTTCTTGTTTAGCTTAGAAAATGGTTGGCACTTCCCGGAAAGATTCGAGATGAACCGCCTGATGTAAGCTAAACGCCCTTGTAATCCTCTGAGTTCTCTTAGATTCATCGGGGGTTGCAATTCATTTATCGCTTTTACCTTGTCTGGGTCAATGTGTATACCCTTAGTGGTGACGACGAATCCAAGGAATTTTCCGCTGGACATTCCGAGGAAGGATTTTGTGGGATTCATCTTTAATTGATGACTCCGCATGAGATCAAACATCGTTCTCAAGTCTTTGACGTGATCTTCTTTGTTGCGGCTTTTTACCACCAAATCATCAACGTAGCATTCAACAGTTTTCCTGAGGTGCTTCTGGAAAATCTTAGTCATCGCTCGTTGGTATGTGGCACCCGCATTCTTCAGACCGAAAGGCATCACCGTATAGCAGAAGATACCGAGGGGCGTTCTGAATGCTGTATGTTTCTCATCGTCTGGGTGCATCTTGATTTGATTATACCCCGAAAAGCCGTCCATGAAAGACATTCTTTCGAATCCGCATGTATTGTCGATAATGACATCCGTGATTGGGAGAGGGAAATCGTCTTTCGGACACGCTTCATTCAGGTTCCTGAAGTCGATGCAAATCCTGATTTTGCCATTCTTCTTCATGATAGGAACGATGTTGGCTAACCAGTCTGGATGTTGTTCCTCTCGGATAAATCCTGAGTCGATCAACTTCTTAACTTTTGCCTCGATGGCTTCCATAATCTACGGACGAAACCGTCTTTGCTGTTGCTTGACAGGTTTGGCATCCGGCTTGATGTCAAGGCGGTGCATTGCCACATTGGGGTCAAGCCCTGGCATGTCTTCATAGTTCCAGGCGAAGACATCAATGTACTCTCTGATCAAGGCAATTAACTCTTCCTTCTCATCTGAGGGGAGACTACCACTGATGAATATGGGCTTTGGATTGGCTTCATCACCCATATTGATCTGGACTACTTCGTCTTCGGTGGGTGGCTCTCTCTGTTCGAACCTATCACCATACTGCATGTTTAGGTGATGAACCCATGGGTCCTCCCACGTTGGCATTTGATCATCATCCTCCATCGTAGATGGATCCGCTGTGGTCATGTTTGACATCAAGGTCTTGAACATTTCTCCCAAACTTGTGTCGGAATCCTCAGCTGAAGAATCTGGCAAATACCCATCCTTAGCTTTGTTAGCAATGTGATCAATGATTTGCCAGCCACATTCGTCTTCCGATGAAACATAGCCTAGGCCTCTCTTGTGATGGTAATAATTATCCGGTTTCCCTTTTGGGACATATGCCGCTTTGACTGGGACACGGGAACCTCGATCGAAGTATAAACCTTCTCCGAGTGTAAAGTCGTACCCTTGTTTTTCCATGAGCGTACGCGCTTCCGGACTATACTTAGATAAGTGCAGACCAGATTTGTCGTCGTCTTCATCTTCTCTTAGGAAATGATCTGGCAACGGAAGACTTTCTCCTTTACCGTAGATCACTTCTTTTTGTCCTCCTGTTTTGGCAGGAATAATCCGAGTTGTTCCGAAAGAATGCTGGGGACGCTTCTTCGTTACATAAGAAGATCGGAGCGGCATACATAACTCGGGATTATCGTATAATCCCTTTATCGCATCATCAAGAGACAAGGAATACTCTAAATCACGATTTATTTCAATATCGGCAAGTTGCCAGTTACAACCGCCATCTGACAACTGTTCGTCGTCGAGATTGATTACAAAGGGTACAATGTCATTCAAAACAAAACCACCATTGTAATCGAATCCGGCCTCGGAATGAGCTTCTTCTCCGCTGTCCGTGCCCTGGATCGATGGTTCCGTATCGGATTCATTACCATAAAGGAGAGAATCTGTGAAGTAATTCTCATACCCTTTAAATGGTTGCTTATCCGCGACCACCGTCCTAACCCTTCCATCAGTGTCGACATATTTCAGACACTGATGTAAGGTGGAGGGAACTATAACATTACTATGGATCCAAGGCCGACCCAATAGTAAGTTATAGGATGTCTCAGTATCAATCACGTAGCACGTGACCTCCGTTTTCAGATCGCCCATCTGGCACTTTATCCGGATTTTCCCCAAAGGTCTTGACCCGCTGGTGTTGAATCCGTAAATGACTGTGCCCGTAGATGCCAACTTGCTGACTGGAATGCCAAGGCTGTGCATTAGGCGAAGTGGCATAATACTCACAGCGGAACCTGGATCCACTTGGATTCGGTTGACCTCGCTGGAGCCAATGTACCCGACGAAGTACAAGGGCCGGTCATGATTTGAATTCTTCGTCTGCATGTCTTCTTTGGTGAAGGTGATGCAGGGAAGATTCTTGGCCGTCATATTACACTGTTGGGCTAACATTTCCAATTCTTCGGGAGCTGGTTTGATCCTGGTGAGGAATGCCTCCGAATCGGCCAAGGCTTCTTGCAAGGCTTCTCTAGTTTCCTTGGACAATCGGAGCAACTCGTACAGCGTTATCCGCGCTGGAATATTGGCTAGCTGAGTCATGATGTCGAAGGCACGCGGATTTTTTGAACTCTCCGGTTTGTCCTTTCCAATCGGATGACTAAAACGAGACTGCTTCGGATTCTGAACCTCCTCGGGCCCCTTTTCTTTCTGTTTGACAACCGGCTGCCGTCGAGCATCTTCAATCGGTTTGGGAACTGTAATCACCCCTAGTTCTGTGAGAGTCTTGGCTGGTCCCCGTTTTGTCACCCCCTGTTTAGCTATTTGATTTCCAGGAGATGGATATTTGAAGTGGTATTCGTTTCCACTCCGGGTCGCAAAGACCTCCTGTTCCTCGTCGGACAACGGAAAAGCGGTGATCGTTTCATCGTCTTCACCCGGGATGGCAGAAACTCCGTAACAAGACTTGCCTTTCCCTTTGGACTTCTTCTTGGATGACGATCCGGCCCATTGTTCATCTTCAATCAGGTCGGGGTGCACCCAGAGAATTTCACCGTTTGGGGCTGTGTGAGGCACAAGTCCCTTTTGGCGTTGTCCGTGCGGGTCGTCATTCACCGTCTTCATCCCGACTTTGGTGACGCGCTTCGGCTCAAACCAAGTTGTAGGCACTGATCCGAAGCTGATTGACACCGCATTTGCTCCCACATTCTTGGCCGGTTTCGGAGTTATGACTCCTACATCGATCAACGCTTGGATCTTGTCCTTGAGGTGGTAGCAAGACTTCGTTGGGTGGTGGACCGCTCTGTGGTACGCGCAGTACTTCGGGTCCGTCACCTTAGTGGCTCCTTCATGATCCTTGATCGCCGGCAACTGGATTTTGTTGTTCTCCAACAAGTACTTGAAGATGCCGGGGACTTCATCATCCTTGAAGGAGTATACTTTGGGAAACCTCGGCTCCAAAGACTTTTGCTTCTGAGACCGTTGCTGCCAATGCGGTTGCGATTGTTGTGGCGCTCGCTGCTGCTGCTGTTGCTGAGGTTGCAATTGAAATGTCTGGTTAGCATCAACAGCATTAACATGAGCTTTACCTTTCCCTTTCTGGTTGAAGTTCTGCTTCGGAGGATTAGTAACCGGTTGGCCTCTCTCCACCTTCTTTCTCCTAAGGAAACGCTCAGCTTGTTCTCCTCGAACCTTCAAATCCTTCCAGGTCTTGGATGGTGCTGTGCCCATTGCTTCCAACACATCCAGCGAGAGGTTGTTGTGGCAGGTCTGGAGGATGAATTCCTCGGTGATTGGGTCCCGACAATTCATCGCCTTGTTGCGGAACCTCTTGACGAAGGTGTCGACTAGCTCCCCGTCTTTCTGCTTCTCGTCGAGCAACGATCCGATAGAGATTTCGGTGTCGTCGTCGAAGAAGTTCGCGAGGAACTTAGTCTCCATGTCATCCCAGCTGTTTATGCTTCCTGGCTTGAGGCGACGATACCAATCGAAGGCAGCTCCGCGAAGAGTGCCGACGAATGACCGTACAATCAGAGGCTCATTACCAGAGATGACTCCCAAGTGCGATTTGAAATAAATTAAATGCTGAGTGGGTGAACCCATCCCATTAAACGGCGTGAAGTTAATTAGACCGAACTTCGCCGGATATGGGATTGATTCCCACTCTCTCGGGTATGGACAAGGAATGCCCGTCTTTTTCGTCTCTTGAGCAGAGATCAATGTGTTGATCTTGCTCTCGAGATTTTTAATTTTTAGGCTTTCACCTGTGTCTTCGCTAGCATTCTCGTTACCACCCCCTGGGTTGATGGGAGGGTTGTTAGCATTGTGAACCTCATTTGTGTCCTCATCTTCCAGATTGTTCTGGTTGGGACGACTTGGTTCGCCTTGTTGGTTCCTCAATGCTTGAAGCTGTTGGTCATGCATCTCTTTCATGTTCTGCATAGCCATTTGCATTTCGAACCTAAAGGTCTCCTGTTGTTTGGCCATGGCATCTTCAAGCATCTTGGCCACTTGCTCCGCACTTATCATAAACACCTCGCGGGGTTGTCCTTCACTGGACACGGTGTTATCAGACGCCACTGCTGAGCCAGCATCTGATTCTTCATCTCCCGAAGGTACTCTTGTTCGGACTCTACCATACGTCGCGCGAATGATAGCCCCGGATTATAGACGAGTTACACATCGGGGTATTTCTGGAACCGCCTCGGGGTTATCCTGAGCCGATGTTCCTGTGCTGGTCATATTTGCGGGTTGGTTCGGTTTGGGCCGAGTCCCCCGGGTGTGTTCCGTTTCGTCGTTTTCCCGTCTTTCGGTTATGTCCGTGATTCGGTTGTTCGTTTGATTTGTTCGGGTCTTGATTTGATAGCCCGAGTCTTCATTTGGCAGTAAATCCGCCTTGGTGTTTGAGTTCAAGTCCGTTTTGTTGTTGGACGACTCGTTAACTTTCTGAACCGTTGGATTGGTTCCACAAGCGAACGTATTCCGTTGCTTACGTGCCTCATCGCCTCGTCGCTCGAACGTCCGTTGATTTGTCGAATCATCGTGCCGAGCCATGCTAAGGGACCTATAGGCAATTTTATACGCCTACAATATACATTATTGTATTTGTATGAACATATCCTTCATCACTGTACACTGTTTCATCTTTATGTCTTTGTTCATAACCAGCCAGTAATAATTGTGCGCCAAGTCTTGCTCGCATAGCTTCAGAGATATCGTTCGGAGGATTAACCAGCAATGTTGATCATCCTTCAATTATGGCTTTTATATAGAGGTAGACGAACACACCACAGTCAGATATGCAACATAGAAGTCTAAATTAGAGATTTTCGTCATATCTAATACTAACACAAATTAACACAATATAGACATCGGAACTAACCGTCCTCTTTGTTGCTCGCATTTGATGGCTTGATATCTAAATATTTTGCGCACATTTTTCTTAATAAAATCAGCATGACGGGCATCAAAGTAGTTTATGATTTTATTAACAGGCTCCTTCCAAGCTTCGTGCCTAGCGGAACTGTAATGCTTGACGACTTTATCTTTTAAATCAACTTCTACAAGAGATGCTCCATACGGAATGCGGTATATTTTTTAATGAATGACAAAAATAGCTCATAATTGTTCGTCTCGAGGCCGTAGAGTGAGTGCTGCAAACAAATCATGTTTGAGTTGAAATTAAAACTAACACGAGCTTAGTACTAACAAACACGCCATAAAGTAGAAGTAACATGCTACAAAAGATATCTAACATTGTGCAGATTAGAACTAACACGAAATAAACTAGAACTGATATGAACTACGACAGAACTAACATGATCTCGATTAGAACTAACACTATATCAATTAGAACTAACATCGTTCTCAATAGAACTAACACGCTACAGAATAGAACTAACGCTGGAAGGGCTAGACATAACACCGAATTATTTAGGACTAACACGCTATAAAATAGAACTAACATGTTACAGATTAGAACTAACGTGGTTAAAATTAGAACTAACGTGGTATAAATTAGAACTAACATGGTATAAATTAGAACTAACTTGGTATAAATTAGAACTAATGTGGTTAAAATTAGAACTAACTTGTTATAAAATAGAACTAACTTGGTATAAATTAGACTAATGTGTTTAAAATTAGAACCAACTTGTCATAAATAGAATTAACTTGGTATAAATTAGAACTATTATGGTTAAAATTATAACCAACTTGTTATAAAATAGAATTAACTTGGTAGTATAAATTAGAACTAACGTGGTATAAATTAGAACTAACGTGGTGTAAATTAGAACTAACTTGGTGTAAAATAGAACTAACTTGGTATAAATTAGAACTAACGTGGTATAAAATAGAACTAATGTAGTATAATATAGAAATAACTTTGTACAAATTACATCTAACTTGGTATAAATTAGATATAACGTGGTATAAAATAGAACTAACGTTGTATAGAATAGAACTAACATGGTATAAAATAGTTCTGTGATGTGATATAATATAGAACTGACGCTGAAAAAGTTAGAACTAACACCATACTAATTAGAACTAACACGCTACAAAATAGATCTAATATCGTGAAGTTTAACCAACACGTCATAAACTAGAACTAACATGAACTGTGACAGAACTAACATGATATAGATTAGAACTAACAAGATATGAATTAGAACTAACTCGCTACAGAATAGAACTAACATTGTACAGAATAGAACTAACATGATAGAGAATAGAACTAACATTGTGTAGATTAGAACTAACATTGTACAGAATAGAACTAACATGGTACAGAATAGAACTAACATTGTGTAGATTAGAACTAACATGGTAGAGAATAGAACTAACATGGTACAAAATAGAACTAACACGTCATAGACTAGAACAAACATGAACTGCGGCAGAACTAACTTTGTGCAGATTAGAACTTACACGCCATCAATTAAAACTAACAATGCTTAAATTAGAACTAACATGACTTATGGTAGGTCTAAATTGATACTAACTAGAACTAACGTGACTCATGGTATAACTAGCATTGGTAACACAAGATCTAACATGTATTTCAATTAAAACTAACACAGTGAAATTAGGAATAGCATGATCTTACAAGAAAGAACACTGATACGACTCCATATCCTTTGTCATATGCCTCTTAGTTAAGCGTGTCCAATATTGCTTCTTCAATCTGTAATTGTTATGAAACATTAAAATTCAATTTAAACAAGATAATTTCAATTATTAAGCAAGTATAATCTAACCTTGTCATCAAGGCGGCCACCACGAAGCAAATATAACAATTCTTCTCTATTAATACTGCTGTTGGATGTTACTATAATATTATATCTCCTGGTATAAATTAGAACTAACATGAATTAGAACTAATATGTGAAGAATTAGCATATAAATAGTCAACTGAAACTTACCTGTGAATCTTCTGAGAGCAAAATTTGGTTAGGCTCTCAATTTGAGCTTTGTCGAGTCTGTCTGCTACCGGAGATAGTAACTTTAAATTATGTATAAAAGCACCTGTGCTATCTATTATGCGTAAGTTGAACAATGTAGGGTCTGGAAGATCTTTATTCAGCTCTCCTAATAAAGCTACCTCTTCATCTGTCATTAGCTTCAAACTCAATGCATCCCAAGTGAGGATTTGATTACCAAGGTAAAATTGAGTAACTTTGTCAACTAGTTTTACTTTTGGTTCAGGACTTTCAAGTATATCTATTTTGATCTTTTCCTTTTTCTTTCTTTTGCCTTCAGTATATGGGGTCCTCTTCCATTTAGATCTCCTGCTTACCCTTCTTGCCTGTGGTCTACCCTTTGCTTCCACATTGCTCGTTAGAACTTCTACAAGTTTGTCCACATTATGTTTAATATTCACAAGATCCTCTTCCCTATCCACATGTTCCTCCTCCATATATACATTATCCTCAGCCTTACTATCTACATTCGCGTCAACCGTACTATCTACATTCTCTCCTTCTCTATCAACATGATCCTCCAACTTATCTGCATTCTCCTCCTCCTTATCTATAATATCCTCCTCCTTATCTACACCATCAACAGGATCCTCATCAAAACCTTTGTTATCTACAATAAAATTTTCATGTTCAATATGCTCCTCTTCCTTACCTACACTATCCTCAGCCTTACTATCTATAGTTGGGTCAACCTTACTATATACCCCCTCCCCTGGAGAAGTAACAAGCTCCTCTTCTATTTGTGACGCCCCTGGGTTCACACAAGGCTACAGTCCTAGGTGAAACCAAGAATGTCAAACCTGCCATGCACCACACCGTGCAATAACATGTTTCACCATCACAATTCTATCACTCTAGTAGAGTCAATAACAGGTGTAGGTACAAAAGCAAGTAAAAGATAATACAAGAGATAATTGATGAAATAATAGAGATCGAAATAACATTTCATCATCCAACATACAGAATATACAAAGACAATGTCTGAAATGAATAAACTGGAGTTCTTAACAAGTCTCAAATACAACAAGTCTGAGTAAAGGAAATAAGGCATACAGCCTTTACCACATCTATAAATGGTCCTCAAATGTCTAACAACAACTACAGTGGAGCCCCAAAATAATACATAGCTAGAATGGAAAGCTGAACACTAAAGTGTGTCATCCTTAACCTGCGACTTTCCGTGTTCCTGGCTCGTGACCTGAAAGGGGGAGGGACAACGAGCGTCAAAGCGCTAGCGAGCAACATCACAACCAACCCCAAGGGAGAGGGCTCGTTGTAAGAAAA
>BQKN01001069.1:389052-414116 GCA_022839385.1 Asparagus kiusianus | reverse complement strand
CTAGTAATTCAAAATATTCATTATAAAATTTACGGGGTTCTACACTATTGCCTCATCGTTAGCAGGAAGCTTCACATCCTCTTCAACAATCTTATGTACATATTCTTGCATTTTGGGCTCTTCCTTATATGAACTGCTTGTTTTGGGCTTCTGTTCCTCTTGAGCTTTCCTTTGCTTCTTCCTATTTTCATTTGCAATTTTCTGTTTGATATTTGCCTTAAGCACCACCGGGTCTATAACCTCCTCATGTCTTCCAAAAATTTCAATTATCCTGTTTAGCCTGTTGATCTCAATCATAAATTCTTTATAATATTTACTCTTGGTCTGCTTTGTAGCAACAAGTAGTCGCTTGAGAAATTTAGCAGAATTTCTCCAAAATGTGAGTTGCTGCTCAATGGGAAGAACATTGATCTCCTCTTCCTCGTCAAAAGCAACATCAATATGCTTTGCCATGATCTGTTATTGATATGACTTAACATAATTAGGATATTGTTTGCAGTTAGTGTGAAATGAGTACGACTTAACATAACAGGATACTTACGTAGCCTATTGAGAAGTTCTTAGTAGTTTCTTCCTGGATGACCTTCCTCTTTGCCTGACGCTTTTGATGAAGAACTTCACCCCTCTGTACAGCGGGAACTTCACCCCTCTGTGCAGCGGGAACTTCACCCCTCTGTGAAGCGGGAAGTGCATGAACATGACCTGGAGAAGAAACCTCCGCAATAGGCCTATGGACAAAAGATATTGACGCTGACTTAGCCTTTGTCGTAATTATCCCCATTCTCATATATGGGACTTTCGCCTCCGCTGGTGTCCAATTTGTCATTGGAGGTCTAGAGGTGTCTACAAGGGCATATTTCTTTATGCCAGTCATCTCGTAGTACCAAAGCTGTAGCAAATATATTTAGCATTAACAATTAATACTAGACTAGACCAAACCAAAGACATAAATTAGAACAAACATAAACTATGTTAGAACCCAATGAGCCTAGGTAGAACTAAGATGCCCTATGGTAGAACTAACATGGGTGCAGATAAAACTAACATGGTATATCTTAAAACTAACGCGTGCAAATTAGAACTCACGCGATACAAATTAGAACTAACAAAATATGCAACAGAACTAATATGGTGTAGATTAGAACTAACATGGTATACATCAGAACTAACATAGAATAAGTTAGAACTAACAAGGCATATGTACGAACTAGAATGAACCAAGATAAGTATAATATGGAACTTACACACAATAGTGTCATGCAACCTGAGACATATGTGACCCTTTGCTTCTTCTTTCCCTCCAAAGCAACTCCGATACCTCGGATAATTTCATCATAAAAGAACTTGGCCCATGCAACAAAATTGACCCTCTCAATGCTATCCAGGTACCTGAGTAAGGGTCTAGGGATACCTTCCCCGGCTCCGGGCCTCCATATCATAGAGCATTGGTAAAGGATTTATAACAGAACAAAATCCTGGATATCCCGCTTTGTTGTAGACTCAACTAGCCGTTCCAGTAGCCCTTCAAGGTGTTTACGTTGAGTGGTTTCTGCTTTTTTTTAACTTCTTACCCTCTTCAGAAATGAAAAGATTAGTGAAGTATTCCACCCATATTCTGCTTCCTGAGTCCCGATTGTTACTTATGACTTTCCCATAAATTGGGAAATGAGTATGGTTATGGACCCATTGTAAACCAAAACTAACATTTTTCATACACCCACTTTTTGAATTAGGTATAGAAAATGTGTTATTATCTCTGTCAAAAAAGCTCAGCAGCAACTCAAGTGTGGGCCGATCAGGCGCAGGATCCCCAAATAATATATAGTGCTGAAATATAGAACCGTAGTATGCATCCCTATGCCACTGACAAATCTTCGGGGCATTACGCTTCATGAATTTCCAATAGGCCCCTATATTGGCGGTTAACCTTAGTGATTCTCCTGCACCTGATAGAGCAACTTTTTCCCTGCAAATGGATTTCGAATTTGTAAGTTCAATAAGACCTATGAACTCATATTAGACCTAACACTAATGGGAACAAAATAGAACTAACATTAGACTCAAACTAGAACTAACATTGGTCTCAAACTAGACTAACATTGGACTCCAACTAGAACTAACAATATTGGGGTAAAACCTGACCATTGCCGTTGCCGAATTGAATAACATAACACTTACTGTTTTTTGAGGGGGGTTTGTTGGTACGACCAGCCATTGTCGTTCTCTTTTTCTGGGCTCGACATTGTATTGCCTCCTTTTGCATTTTGATTAAGGTTTGCGTAGCTTCCTCCGCGCTGCCAACCGCAGATGAACCGTCGTTGCACTTCGACTGGGCTCGATAAATGACCTCGTAGTCGTTGCTGGATCCTTCCCTAGACGACATATTCCTAGTGAAAACCCTAGAACTGTTGAAATCCGTACAGCAATTAGAAAGATGAAGAGTTTTTGAGGGTCCCAGGTGGAAGAGAGAGAAAGAGAGGGAGTGTACCTGAAAAGGAATGGGGCGCATTAACCGCGCTCTGTCCCATCACAGGAGCAAGATCGTAACTTCCGCTAGGCTTTTACCGCAAAAATACACTTCGGGGCCTCGTCACAAATACTATGCGTATTTGGGGCTTATACACATGGGGCAAAGTACAAGGGGGTTAGTCACACGAAGTTCCCACTTTTGGGGCCTGGACACATTTTTCCCAATAAGTTAACTTGTGAGCTTTATTTTAAAAAGGTGATACAACCTAGCTTTTTAAAAAAAAAAGTTTATAAGCTCACCTAAATAAATTTATCAAAAAAAATCATCTAAATAAGCTAGTTTTAACCTAACAAATTACTACTCTACCCAAATAGCTTTTACATATTATTTTATCATAAAATTTGAAAGCCATTAAAAGTTAACATAGCTTAAAAGCTTTTAAAATAAAAATAAATCCTGCCAAACACCCTCTCTGTCTCTTATCAAGTTAGACTAGTCAAAGACGAGAAACGCTACATTTTCATAATATTCTTTTAACTTTTTTGTGTATATTATTTTTTGAAATTTACATAGACTCCTTATATCATTTTTAGAAATTTTCCTAGGATACCTTGTACAAATTGTCACTTTAGAATAATTCCAAAATGACCCAAAATTTGGGACTGGGATGCGGGACCGGTTAGGTGGCATGTGCCAGGCTGGCAACTTAACGGGTAGTTTTGGTAACAGATTTTGATTCAAAAAGGAATTAGGTTTTAGAGAAAATAGATGACCCTCCATCTTCTCCAATTACCCCATTTGCTTCGACAACCTTAATTTAGAATTCCTTCTCGTCACCAACATCACGTACCTGTTTCCTTCCATCCTTCGTCCTCATACAGTCCTGCCCCCAATGAGTTTTCATCGCGTAGTTTAGGTATCATTTCCTTTAACTTAAAGCTACAGTAACCTAATTAAATTCCCAATATGAAATGATTTATTTGTATCAACTCAGCTATTAAATTTATGGTAATTTAAGTTAGTTTTAGAGTGACTGATAATTTTCTTTTTGTTGACTTGTAGAGGACATTGGATGCTGGAATTGAAGGAGATTTGAGATTTGAGACCCTCTGCGTCTACTCAGAAAAATATAATGTGATACAAATGCCAACAAATAATGCTAGGGGCACACCCTCAACCACACTCCCAACCACACCCCCACACTCTCTATAGTGCTAGTGGGCTATGCATGATATTTTTTTTAAAAATATCATGCATGCACTAGCACTATAGAGAGTGTGGGGGGTGTGGTTGAAAGTATGGTTGAGGGTGTGCCCCTATTGAGACTCAATGCCAACATAGAGATTTGAGAAGCCGATGTTCATGACACTATAATGGGAGTTGATCATCTTAAACCTGTAGTGGGAATGACTTTTAGGTCTTTTCAAGAAGATTGTGACTTCTATAACCAATATGCTAAAATTGTCAGATTTGGGACCAAAGTGAAATGATCTTGGTTTAACGATGATGGTCAGCGTAGAGGTTTTACATTAGCATGTTGCAAAAAGGGGAAAGCACATCCCACAACAACTGATAATTATTGGGTGAGGCCATTAGCAAGGACGGCGTGTTTAGCTAGCATTAGAGCAAAACTGAAGAATGATGATTGAAGAATGATGGACTATTTTATGTTACCAAGGCAGAGATAGAACATAATCATGAAGTCATTCCATCAAAATTGTGATTCTTCCGTTCTCATAAAGAGTTGCTAGAAAAAGTCAAGAGGCAACTAGAACATAATAATTCAGTGAGGGTACCACAATGTAAGACATTTCAATGTTGCATTGTGGAAGGTGGGGGAAATGAAAATGTTTCACATGGTGAGAAAGAATGTAGAAACCATCTTGAAAAATATCGAGGATTGGCTTTTGGTGAAGGAGATGCACGGGCTTTGTAACAATACTTTAATCACATGCAAACTCAAAAGTCCAAACTTTTTCTACTCAATGGATGTGGATGAGGAGGGAAGGTTAATGAATGTCTTTTGGGCCGGCTAACGCTAGATCCAGAGCAGCATATGAATACTTTTTGGTGATATAATTTCTTTTGACACCACTTACTTGACGAACATATATAGTAGCCTTTCACTCCTTTTGTGGCAATAAACCATCATAACCAGTTTGTTTTATTTGGTTGTGCATTGCTTTCTAGAGATATAGAGACATTTATTTAGTTGTTTCAAAGATGATTATCATGTTTGTCAGGAACTCCTTCTAAGACTACAATTATCAACCAATGCAAAGCAATGAAAGGAGCAATTGCTGAGGTATTTCCAGAGGCTCATCATAGATATGCCTATGACATATCATGCAAAAGCTTCCAGTAAAGCTAAGTGGATATAAAGAATACAAAGCAATTAAAAGAAGTTTGAAGAACATAACGTATGAACCCTTACAGATTGAACAATTTGAAAAAGATTGGAAAAAAAGATTGAACAGTATGGACTTGATAAATAATGAGTGGCTTCGCGCATTATATGAAGATCGACATCATTGGGCTCCTATTTTTGTAAAGGATATTTTTTTGGCATGTCAACTACATGAAGACGTGAGAGTATGAATGCTTTCTTTGATGGATATGTTCACCCGAAAACTACGCTCAAAAAATTTGTTTCAAAGTATGATGTTGTTATACAAAGCACGAGAAAGAAGCAAAAGTAGATTTTGAGTCATTCTATAAATTTCTAAAATTAATTTTAGAACTTTCTATAGAGGAGCAGCTACCCAAAATTTATACTATTAATATTTTCAAAAAGTTTTAGGAAGAGCTAAATGCTTTGGTATCTTGTACTCTTTCTTTTATTCATACTAGTTGAGATGCACGCGTAATGCACGTGGTTACATATCATGATTACTTAAATTAATAAAAATAGAATAAAAATAAAAAAGAAAATAAAGTTTTTTGTGGGATTGATCGTCAACTCAATAATTTCTCTCTCAAATGAAATATTGTTATTGTTTCCTTCAACCCAGACTATGGTCACGTGATTTAATTATATGTGAGTTATAAATACATTAACTTGCAATATGTTCATTAAATTTTGAGTTGTGGGTTGACTCATATTCACATTAACTTGTAGTTGTAGTTTTGCTCATATTTATATTATCTAATATTCTCATCCAATTTTATAGCTCATTCTCCGTACCATAGAAGTAAAATTAAAAGTATAAATAATTATTTTCTTATGAAATTAGAGCAGGGAAATTATGATATATTTTGCCATGTGCTCTAAATATAATTTTTTTTTCTTTGATGAAATGTCCTTATCAAATCTTGCCCCAAACGATATGCATAAAAAATGCTATTATAACTCTCTTACCTAGGCTAATTGTATTGTATATATGACATATAACTCATCTAGAATATACATATCTGTTAAGTGGATTTTGCTGTTGTGAGAGTAAAATGTTAGAGACTCGCATTCAAACTTTTTGGCTCTGTAAAAGGCATAAGAATTTGGAATGCACAGCTTATATATCATAAAAAACATACGGGTTCATGAAGAATTTTCCCTAATAATGATATTATTACAACGATATCACTATTTAGTATTAAATTAATTTTATTATATAAGATTACATAACCTTTTTAAATAAATTATAAAGTATATATATGAAAGCCTCAATGTTTATAGCTAGTAGTTGGGCTTCATAAAATTGTGAGTGTGTAGTGTGTCATTAATCATTGTTGTCAGAAAGATATATCACTTGATTTATAAGCACGAGAGCAGTATTGATATAGGGACTTAATTTAAGCAATTCTTAATACTTTGGGTACTATGTATCTCATTATGCATGTATTACCATTGTTAAAGAGTCCTGCTTTGGACACCACTTTGCTTCTCTCATTTGGTTTTGAACACGGCCCTCTTCGAATGATCTAGCAAAAAACATTATCATTATGATCAACGGTGAGCGATCAGTTCCATTAACCAGCTATTAAGAAATTTCAATAGGAGCCTACATGCAAGCAATAGACCTTGTTATGTTTTTGCTACAAAAGCACAAGATAGAGCATTTTCACAAAAATAAGACATTCAATAGACCTATGTATGTTTTTGCTACAAACGCACATGATAGACCATTTTCACAAAAATAAGACATTCTTTTATAAGAATATAAGCCAAGTATTGTCACACAAATTCCATCAATTTTGATGAAGACAACAATAACAGCCAAGTTTCCAACACCAAATTCATATTCATATCATGTGATATAGACCAAATTTAACAATTTTATACCATAATAGCAAAAAAAAAAAAGCAGAAATATGGAAGTTTGAGTCCCAAGAGGATGGTTTGCAAGAGGAGCTTTGGATTTGGGGGGAATGTAGTTTGCTGGGTTTATTTGATAGGGAAGATAGCTTACAGAATTACCAAAGTTCCCTTTGCTATTTCCAACTCACTATTTTACAGCTAATTAATATTTTCCAGATGTCTCCGCAACGTCATTTGTCCTATGGATTTGTCCCATTACTCCTAGCAGCAATCCTCACATTAATAGCTATTTTAGGAAAATGACAACAGACTTACATTTATCTCATAGTTCTCCTTGTTAGATCTAAATCAAACTTGAGATCTAAAACATTAAGCCATGATTAATTCAAAGAGATTAACAATAATAATCAAAAGGAGCGGAGGCTTATACCTGAATCCATAGATGAAAACTTGATTTGGGTTTTGGATCTTCTAACCTTAGGGTTTCTCTATAGCCGAATTTCTCTTTGAGATGGAGGTGAAGAGAATTAGAGAATGTAATCCTAGATTAGGGACCATAACCCCTTATTTATAGGTATTGTACTTTTGCAATTTGGCCCCTCAACAAATCACAATTACAACCTGGTATCTGCACATATAATCCCATGATTTATTTAAATACCCATTAACTCAACTTAATTGATCACTTTAGTGGGTTATCCTAAAAAGGTAGCAATATATATTGATTAATCATATGTGCCCACAAATAGATTTATTAGATTAAATCCAACAATCTCCCACTTGGGCACCATATGATTCCTTAAATTGTGTATAACCTTATGAGCTCAAAATTGCTATCACTGAAAAGGTATTTCCGAACAATCTCGTCCATTGACTATATCAATATAGGATCAAAGCGGCCTTCGTCACATTTATCGTAACTAAACTCATCAATGGTCACATATACCAATACAATCAAATGACATAGATCAAACATGGATGTGCAGCATGAAAATTACATGTAATGTGATCAATACATGTCTATTTTCAACTGGTCCTCCTTTAGTGAGGTCAAAACCAAACATAATGTAACAGAGTATCTTAACTGAATACTTTATTCTGATCAGACAATACAATAAAATATAAAGCACCACAATTATAAACTCCCACTAAAACATAATATCCTCAAATAATACCACACCCATATGAGCAGTATGCTCATGAAAGACCTTGGGTGGCAATCCCTTAGTAAGAGGATCAGCTATCATGGAGTTTGTCCCAATGTGCTCTATAGATATTTGTCCACTCTGTACCCTTTCTTTCATAACCAGGAACATAATGTTAATATGTTTTGACTTAGTTGAGCTCCTGTTGTTATTGGAATATATTACTGTAGATTTATTATCACAATATAACATTAGTGGTCTTTCAACATTTTCCAAAATACGCAGTCCCGTGACAAAATTTCGCAGCCATATTCCCTAATTGGATGCCTCATAGCAAGCTATAAATTCTGCTGCCATAGTGGAGGAAGCTACTAGTGTCTGTTTGACACTTTTCCATGATATAGCTCCTCCTGCTAACATATAAATGTAGCCTGATGTAGGCTTTCTGCTATCTTGGCATCCAGCAAAATCAGAATCCGAATTCCCAATGACCTCTAACTTTTCTGATTTTTTGTATGTGAGCATGTAACCTATTGTTTTCTAAAGATATCTCATAACCCTTTTGACTGCTATCCAATGATCCATACCAGGGTTGCTTAAGTATCTGCCTAACATCCCAACAATGTACGCAATATCCGGACGCGTACATACCTGAGCATACATTAGACTTCCTACAGCCGAAGCATAAGAAATCTTCTGCATTTCCTGAATTTCAAGGTTACCTTTTGGGCACTGATTGAGACTAAACTTATCTTCTTTAGCAACAGGGGCATCTCCTGGTCTGCAGTCTTGCATGCCAAACCTTTTAAGTACCTTATCGATATAGCTCTTTTGTGATAATCCAAGAATACCCCGAGAGCGATCTCGATGTATCTGGATCCCTAATATAAAAGAGGCGTCCCCAAGATCTTTCATCTTAAAATTCTTTGATAGAAATCTCTTGGTTTCGTGCAACATGCCTATGTCATTAGTGGCAAGTAATATGTCATCGACATACAGAACCAGAAAGATATACTTACTCCCACTGAACTTGTGATATACACAGTCATCAACAATGTTCATCTCAAAACCGAACGAGATAATTATTTGTTGAAACTTGTGATACCATTGACGAGGAGCTTGCTTGAGTCCATAGATGGATTTCCTTAATTTACAAACCATATTCTTTGGGTTTCCCGACACAAAGTTTTCTGGTTGCACCATATAAATCATCTCATCAATGTCTCCATTGAGAAATGCAGTCTTAACATCCATCTGATGTAACTCAAGATCATAATGAGCAACAAGTGCCATGATTGTTCTGAATGAGTCTTTCGATAAAACCGGAGAGAAAGTCTCTATACAATCAATGCCTTCCTTTTGAGTATAGCCTTTAGCCACAAGACGTGCCTTATACCTCTCCACATTACCGTTTGCATCCCGTTTGGTTTTAAAAATCCATTTACAACCAATTGGTTTTGCACCTTCTGGTAACGGGACAAGTTCTCAAACCTTATTGTCTTGCATAGACTTGTACTCTTCATTCATGGCATCAATCCACTGTTGAGAGTTAGAACTTTTCATGGCCTGAAGAAAGTTGATTGGATCATCTTCCAACATTCCACTACTTTCCTCATGTTCTTGGAGAAATACAATATAATCATCCGGAATAGCATTTCTCCTTTCTCTCGTGGATCTCCTTAATGGCACTGGTTCTTGAGGTTGTTGAGTTTGTTCTTCTGGAACAAGGAGTTGTTCAACATTGTCATCTTGAGGTTCCGGATTTACTTCTTGAGCAACAACAGGTATAGGAACCTGAATATTGTCAAAAGTAACTATATGGATTGGATCTGAAGCCAATTCCTCCTTAAAACTAATGTCTCTAATCTTATTTCTCCCCCCAAAGTCAACATCCTCAAAGAATGTTGCTGTTCCCATCTCAAAAATATTCTTTAGTGTGGGATCATAAAACTTATAGCTCCTAGAGCGTTCAGAGTACCCAATAAAGTAGCTGCTAACTGTTTTGGAGTCTAATTTCTTTTCATTTGGCCTATAAGGCCTTGCCTCAGCTGAACTTCCCCAAATATGTAAATACTTTAAACCGGGCTTTCGACCAGTCCAAAGCTCATAAGGTGTTTTAGCAACTGTTTTATTTGGTACTCTATTCAGAATGTAAGCTGCTGTCTTAAGTGCTTCTCTCCAGAGTGACTCTAGTAAAGAAGAATGAGCAATCATACTTCTTACCATATCCTTAAGAGTCCTGTTTCGTCTTTCAGCTACACCATTCATGTTAGGTGAGCCCGGCATGGTGTACCGTGGGACGATACCGCATTCCTCTAGGTATCTAGCAAATGGTCCTGGACGTTGTTCACCTGTACCATCATATCTACCGTAGTACTCACCATCACGATCAGATCTAACGGTTTTAATTCTTCGGTTGAGTTGATTCTTAGCTTCAGCTTTATAGGCTTTGAACATGTCCAGAGACTCATATTTTTCATGAATGAGATATAGGTACCCAAAACGTGAGTAATCGTCTATGAATGATATAAAATATTGTTGACCATTCCAGGATTCCGTAGGGAATGGCCCACAAATATCCGTATGTATCAATTCTAAGACATCCGAAGATCTGTTGGCACATAATCTCTTAACTTTGGTCTGTTTTCCCTTGATACATTCAACACATACGTTGAAGTCCAAAAATCAACTGAATCCAAAATGCCATCAGACACAAGACGCTCAACTCTACCTTTTGAGATATGACCCAAGCGCTTATGCCATAATGACGCTGAATTTTCCTTATTTAATTTACGCTTAGTACCTCACGATTCCGCATGCAAAGTTTCATTATAAAAAATAATTGTATCAAGCAAATATAGGTTGTCATAAGTACTCAAATAACCGGTTCCCACAACATTTGAATTAAAAGATAAACTGAATTGATTGTTTCCAAATGAACAAGAATAACCTGATTTGTCCAATACAGAAACTGAAATTAAATTCCGTCTAAAAGACGGTACTACAAAAGTATCTTTTAAATCCAAATAAGAACCAGTTCCTAATAGCAACCTAAAATGCCCAATTGCTTTCACATCTACTGATTGACCGTCACCCACAAAGATGTGTCTTTCAACATCACTTGGCTTTCGGTAGCTCAGGCAACCCTGCATAGAAACACTTATGTACTGAAGTGTTTCTAGGTACTAAAGCTAAATTAACCTCAGAACAGACCAAAGTAAGGAACATACCCTTATTAGCACGCCAGGCGTGATATTTTGTACAATCCTTCTTTACGTGTCCAGGCTTGTTACAGAAGAAACAACCCTGATTATCCTTATGTTATTTCTTCTGGACTGGACCCTTAGCAGCTTCATTATCATTCTTTCTTTTCTTGCCCTTATCCTTAGAGGCATAGGCCAAATGAGCACTTTCAGTCTTATCTTGCTTCAACCTGTCTTCTTCTTGCACACAGTATGAAATGAGCTCATTTAGAGTCCATTTCTCCTTTTGGCAGTTATAACTGACCTTAAACTGATTGAATTGTGTAGGAAGAGACAACAGAACCAGATGCACCAATAACTCATCACAAAGATCGAGTTTAAGTGCCTTAAGTTTTGAAGCAATATGAGACATTTCCATAATGTACTCCCTGATATTTCCTTTGCCCTTATACTTCATTGAAATCAAGCGAGCTAAAAGCATGATGGTTTCCACCTTATCGTTTTTCGCAAAATGTTTCTCAATTTCGACAAGGAAATCTTTAGCCTTAGTAATCCCTTCGGATTCTATGCCCCTGAAGGCTTCCGGAACGCCGCGCTTAATGATCATAAGACTTATGCGATTTGAATGTTCCCACTTCTCATACTCCTTCTTTGCATCAGGAGTGCTATCCGCATTAAGAGGCTGGGGTTGATCAATTCTTAATGCATAGTCAAGATCCATGCAGCCAAGAACAATTAATATGTTCTCTTTTCAAACCTTGAAGTTTGTCCCATTTAGCATGGGAATTGAGTTGATGTTAGCAGAAATTATTGCAGCAGATGCATTAGCTAAAATAAAACAAAAATGCTCACATCAATAACCATATTTAGTAATCAATAAAATTCAAATAATGACAAATCTCATCTCAAGATATCTGACACAATATTAATATCAAGTCTTTGGATAGTAATATTAACTTGTAAGTGATTCCTTGTTGCAATGATCAAACATTGATAATAACTCATGTCAAATAATGAAACTATCTTTGGATCGATTCATTATTCACATGTAAACCTTATAATTGTCACACGCTTATCATCGCAAATGTGTATACAGTCTAAATAAATATTAACCTTCCTTTGGGCCGATTAAATATTTACACGAAAGCATACACACAAACATCTCACATTCCTCATGAACAATCTACACAAGAGAGGTTACTTTGGTAACTTCTTTTTCCAATTAAACAATTAGAGTGAGAGATAACCTTAATACCTTAGTGTCATAATATTTGAATTAAATAATTGATTAACTACCAAAATTAGATTTAAATTAAAATGTTCTTAATTTAAATCAACTGAATTTCCAAAAGCTTAATTTTGGTCTCATAGCTTAATTAGGGCCTATAACTTAATAAATTAAGTATACCAAAGTGGACCCTTGAAAAGCCGAGGCTTAACCATAGTGAACACGAAGTTCGCTTGACTTCGAACGCGAGGTTCAACTGAATTGAGTACAAGACTCGCCTAAGAATGAACGCGAAGTTCAACTTGAGGACGAGCGCGAGGTTCGTTTAAAAAATGAATGCGAGGTTCAACTTGAGAACGAACGCGAGGTTCGTTTAAAAAATGAACGCGATGTTCAACTTGAATTGAGTGCGAGGCTCACCTAAGAACTGAGCGTGAGACTCAACTTGAATTGAGCGCGAGGCTCACCTGAGATCTGAGCGCGAGGCTCAACTTGAGAACGAACGCTAAGTTCGTTTGAATTGAGCGCGAGGCTCACCTGAGTTGAGCGCGAGGCTCACATGAGAACGAACGCGAAGTTCGTTTAAATTGAGCGCGAGGCTCACATGAGAACGAACGCTAAGTTCGTTTGAATTGAGCACGAGGCTCACCTGAGTTGAGCGCGAGGCTCACATGAGAACGAATGCGAAGTTCATTTAAATTGAGCGCGAGGCTCACCTGAGTTGAACGCGAGGCTCACATGAGAACGAACGCTAAGTTCGTTTAAAAATGAGCGCGAGGCTCACCTGAGTTGAGCGTGAGGCTCACATGAGAACGAACGCTAAGTTCGTTTAAAAATGAGCGCGAGGCTCACCTGAGTTGAGCGCGAGGCTCACATGAGAACGAACGCTAAGTTCGTTTAAAATTGAGCGCGACGCTCACCTTAGAACGAACGCAAAGTTTGTTTGAGGTAACCACCTCCTTAATTTTCGCCACGATTAATCGCATGAATCCTTAGGGTTTCAAACTGAAACCGCCATCATCATTGCTCCGGCACCCAAGAGGTCGAAACCCTAGGGTTTCCTAAAGCCGCCGTCACCGTCGGAGTCGAGAGCGAGGCCGCCAGCGACGCTGTGCCGGCGAGGAGCACGGAACCGACGACCAAAAACCAATAGATCCAAAATTTCTCGATTTTATTTCAAAAATCAGATCCAGAATCGGAAAAAATTTCGTGATCCAGATCCAAGAAAAATTCAAAAAAGCTACTGTTCACGACGGATTTTACTGTTCATCCGAAAAAATTTCAACAGCCGTTACTGTTCATCCGTGAACAATTCTTAATAAAAAACAGAGATTTTAAGATCAAAAAACCCAATGTTTAATAACTTAAATCCCTAAGAATTAATCAAAGGAGGCTCTGATACCACTTGTTAGATCTAAATCAAACTTGAGATCTAAAACATTAAGCCGTGATTAATTCAAAGAGATTAACAATAATAATCAAAAGGAGTGGAAGCTTATACCTGAATTCATAGACGAAATCTTGATTTGGATTTTGGATCTTCTAACCTTAGGGTTTCTCTATAGCCGAATTTCTCTTTGAGATGGGGGTGAAGAGAAATAGAGAATGTAACCCTAGATTAGGGACCATAACCCTTTATTTATAGGTGTTGTACTTTTACAATTTGGCCCCTCAACAAATCACAATTACAACCTGGTATCTGCACATATAATCCCATGATTTATTTAAATACCCATTAACCCAACTTAATTGATCACTTTAGTGGGTTAACCTGAAAAGATAGCAATACACATTGATTAATCATATGCACCCACAAATAAATTTATTAGATTAAATCCAACACTCCTCACCAAATAATTTGTCAAAGTTGAATCACAAGTAGGATATTCTTTGGAAATCATAAAAGTAGACACCATACGACAGCTTATTTATTCCAATTTTTAATTTCTTTGAACTTGCCTTTTAAGTCTTTTTCGACGGCAAAGCGTGCGCATCTCCACTAACACTCGCACGTGTTAACGTCAACACCAATCGCGCCCCCAGAAGCCTTAAACTCGAATATTAAGAAATATCCATCTCCAAGTAGACTTAAAAAAAAAAAAGTAGAAAACTTGAGTAAAGATTGGAAAAGGTCAAATTTTCGAAAGCCCCCAAGACTTTTGGTTGATTTGCATGAACTACCATGAACTTTAAAAGTTAAAGCCTCCTAAACTTTGGGCAGTTTACAAAAATCTCCTTGAACTTCCAAAAACTCCACCTACTTAAATAACCATTTATATGATAATATCCCTTCTTAGTGAAACCACAAAACAAAATTCTCCTATTTCCCTCCATTCTCTCTTTCCCGATAAATTCTGAAAAATGGAATCTCCCGAAAGCTTAGTTGACTCTTTTCATAATTTTTTGTGAATATCTTAGAAGAGTTTTCTCTAATTTTTAAGGACAAAATGATTAAATACCTCTTAAAGTATTGGTAAACTCTCAAGTTACTTCCTAAATTATCAATTTATTTATTCCCCCCTCCTTAAATTATGTATTTATGTACATGTGAGTGTACAATCAAGTATTTAACAGATTAATGACATGATAGTGTTTTTTTAATTGCTTGTATCTTTTGATATTTAAAAAATATTTTTGTAATTCATAAAAAAGATCAAAGGGTAAATTTTTTTTGAGGAAAGTAATTAAATAATATATTTTTTAGTTTGGAAAAAAAAGGAAAGAAGCTGATAAAAACCATGAAGAAATCATACTCCCTTTAAAAGTACGAGTTCAGAAAAACTTTTTTATAGTCAATATTACCCTTAACTTTTTTTTAATATTAAATTATTATCTTAACTGTTTTATAGTCAATATTACCCTTAACTTTTTTTGAATATTAAATTATTATCTTAATCTATTCTAATTATCCTATTTTCTTTAAATTGGTAACCAAATAATTTATTCTATTCATAATGAGACTTAACATATTATTTGATAAAAAAGATTCGTTTCATATAATTCAAATCCTTTGCTTATTTTAGTTCGTAGAGAAATCTAAAAAACATATAGTAGCCAGCACCTAAAAGTTTTTGGACTTTGTAAAACATATTCTCCAAGTTTTTAAATTACAAAAACACCCTACAAATTTAAAATTTTATTAAAGCATCTTGAAAATTATAAATTTTACTTCTCTCAATTCAGTGAGAAATCTGAAAAACATATGTTAACTAGAAACTGAAAGTTTTTTGACTTTGGAGAAAATATCTTGTATGTTTTAAAAAATTATAAAACATCCCTAAAATTCAAAATTTAAAATTCAAACCTATAAACATACTAAAAACCTACAAATAACACAAAAACCCCCTAAAAATTTATGGAATTTACAACCACACTCTAAACTTTTTACAAATTACAAAATAAAACCCTCAAAATTATAAAATTTATAAAAATCCTGATAATTTCTGACCTAATAGTACATTAAAAATATATAAATATTCCCTACATAATTTATAATATATAGAAAACACTCTTAAAGTTTCAAAAAATTATTAACAAATGTCTAAAATTCAAAATTTATAAAAACCACCCTAAAAATTTCAAATTCATTAGTAAATTGAAAGCATAAGAATTATAAGTAGTCTAAAAACAATTTACAATCTGTAGAAATGCCTATAAGTTTAAAAAATTGTAAAAAGTCCTTAAAATTCATAATTTACAAAAAAACACCATGAGAATTTCTAACCTATAGGCACTAAAATGAATATGAAAAATCTCTCAAAGGTTCACATTAACATGTCAGGGCCACTCTTGCCTCTCTCTAGTTTTTCAAATCATAGCAGGCACCTTCTCAAACCTAGCCGCAACCCTTCCAAACCTAGCAGCCACCTTCTACTACTGTGAAACCCGAGCTACCACCCATTTCCATCAAATCCTAACCATATGTCGTCAGCCGTCAACCCTCGCCGCCACCATATCTGACCACATTACTATTCAACGTCACTGTTCATCCCTTGGTATTGTTGCACATGCTACTGTTCATTAGAGATATTGTTCATCCGCGATGCTTCTCAATACAAATAGTTGTTCATTTGGTCCATGCCTTACTCGATCAAGCTAGTCATTTGTCTTAATCAACTAGATTTTTATAGTTCTTAAAATAATCATTTAGCTTAACCAATTCGATCAAGCTATTTATTTAGCTTCATCTTAACAATAAGTCGTAAAGAATCTCTTTGAGATAAGTAATAAGTCATTTATTTCCATGAAGAAACCAATCTTCTAGGAAGGTTTTACTTGGTGGATTGATTGCTTCTTGTGAGGATGATTATTTATTGGTAATTTAATTAGTGGATTGATTTGTTGTTGGGTGAGATTGATTGTTATTTACTGGGAGATTACTAGTTGAAGATCTTATTTGTTGTGTTAATGGCATCCTCTGATGAATTTTCCCTTGCCTAGATAGCATATATCAGCTACACATCAACCTTTGTTGCTCATTGTCGGTTTGCTCACCCCCTCTTCAACTCTTAAAACTTTAGTTTTAGATTTAAATCATATCGAGTCCTTAGATTGTGAGTCATGTCAACTCAAAAAATAGCAACATGTGTCTTACCCGAGTTGCGTCAATAAGAGGGCTAATAATCTATTTTACTTAGTTCATTCAAATATAGGGATTCCTTGTTCTGTTTCCATCCAAACTTGGTTCCTAATATTTTATTAGCTTTGTGGATGATTTTTCTCACATGATTGGGATTTACTTGCTAAAAAGTCATTTTGAAGTAATTAGACACTTGGCGCAAGGTGTATTAGTTTGTTTATTTTAAATTTAGAGTTTTTTGTTTAAGAGGACTTTTATGTTCTTTGGTCATTTTGAATTAGGATTGTGAATTAAATTGTCTAGGTTATTAATTATAGTTGTGTTTAATGCAAATTTTGGTTTCAAGCGGTTTACTAATTGTGAGAGATCATGTCACACCCGTCTCTCGATCTTAACTAGGGTACATGCGTGAAAGTGTATATTTTTACTAAAACTAACACAAATATGTGAAGTCGTGGGGCCACCCACCACGTGAGCATGTCCCATGCGAAGGCAATCGCGTTGCTGAACGCGGTTTCAATTCCGCGGCCCACCCGAAGTCTGATTTGTGCAGACTATATATATCATTTTTTTTGTTTTTAGGGTTGTGCAGGAGGTTGGTGCGAGGAGCTTTCATGAAGTTTGCGGCTGCGGTGAAAGGTGCAAGGACAGAGCTTTTTCGGCTGTGTTTTGTTTTTCTGCGTGCAAGAGTTTGTGGTGTGCGGCTGCAGAAAGAAAAAGAGCTTTTGTTTTGTTGTTTTGAGAGAGATTTGTGTGAGGGATTTGAGAGATTGTTTGAGGGTTTAGATTGAGTGATTATAGAACCTAGTTGTATTCTCTCCCTCTAGTAGTAGATCTTCCCCCTCGCCCCGTGGACGTAGGCAATTTGCCGAACCATGTAAAATTGGTTGTACCGCTATTTGTATGATTTGTAATAGCTTTTTAGATTCCCTCGACAGGTCAGTCCTAGAACCGATGAGAGGAAGAGCTGATATCTCACTTGGTTGAGATATTTTGCTTAAGGTTCCTGTTTTCTTTATAAAACAGGATTTCCTACTGCGACCTGACTCTCTTGTTGTGCTGTCGAAGTGCTGCCGAAATTTTCGCTACGCATAACAAGTGGTATCAGAGTCAGATTTCAGATCTAGGGTTTTGGAGTTTGGTAGAGGAAGATTCTTGTGTGAAGCTTGGTTCTTGGAGTTCTAGACTTCGGTGGAGATAGCATTAGGAGTTGCCGTTGGAGATTTTGCTTTCCTAGTATGGACAGGAGATTTATTTGGAATCCGATCTAGGGTTCAATTGGGTGGTTCCTAATTTCTATTAAATCTGTTCTTTCTTTATAATTTGGAGTTAGTTTGCAATAGGAGAAGAAGGTGAAAGCAGCAAGTCGATGGCGAGTACAATACAAGTTGGTTTTCAGAACGCTAAGATTAGTGTGGTGAAGTGTGATAGCAAAATCAACTTTGGTTTGTGGATGAGCGACGTATAGGATGTACTCAATGCTCAGAATTTGGAGGAGACCATTATGGTCTATGAGAGGCTACCTAAATATGAAGAGGCGGTATGAGAGAAGATGAATGGAACGCTTGTGGGATGATCAGGTTCTGTTTGGAACAGGAGCTGAAATATGATGTGATTGGGATGACGTCTGTAATGAAGATGTGAGAAATTCTCAACAATAAGTATCTCACAAAGAGTGTTGAGAACAGGTTATACTTGTTGTGAAGACTCTTCAGATTTCAGATGTTCCGAGGCACCTCGCTAGCGGCTCATGTGAACAACTATACGAAGTTGTTGTCGGACTTGGCGAATGTTGATGAGAAGATATCGGATGAGTACAAGGCGATTATTTTGTTGGACTCCTTACCGGATGAGGAGTATGATACCTTCGTGCTTACTTTGTTGAACGGGAGATCTTCTATCAGCTATAGTGAAGTAACTAACGCTTTGACGAACTACGATTTGAGGAGGAAGGATAAGGAGATTTCCCACGCTAGTACTTCAAGAGAGGCCTTATCGACGAGAGGTAGAAGCCCATATCCAAAAGGTGGTAATAGAAGAAGGTCAAA
This sequence comes from Asparagus kiusianus, assembly GCA_022839385.1. Taxonomy (NCBI): domain Eukaryota; kingdom Viridiplantae; phylum Streptophyta; class Magnoliopsida; order Asparagales; family Asparagaceae; genus Asparagus; species Asparagus kiusianus. The sequence goes on along the minus strand of BQKN01001069.1, from coordinate 395,188 downwards.
GTCAAGAAGCCGCCACCAATTAGCAAAGAACCAATGTGCATTCTGTAAGGAGCAGGGACATTGGAAGAGAGACTGTCCGAAGCTCAAGGAGAAGGAGAATGGCAAGAAAAAGGACCCAAAGGCCAATGAGGTGAATATTGCGAAAGGCGATGATTTCGATGATTCGAGCTTTTCTCTATTGATTACTCCGGATGTGAACCACTTGGATGCATCAGATTGGATGCTTGATTCCGACGATACTTATCATGTGACCCCTAGGCAAGATTGATTTGCATTGTTCGAAAGACTCGATGGGGGCGTTGTTGTCATGGGAAATGATCAATCCTGTGGTATTTGTGGGATAGGTACTGTGCAGATCTGGATGCACGATGGAGTAGCCTGTGAATTAAAGGAGGTAAAATTCGTTCCTCAGCTAAAGAAGAATCTTATCTCAGTTGGAGCTTTGGAGGCGAAGGGATTCAAGATGACCTTTGGAAATGCTGTAGCGAATGTTACTAAGGGATATTTGGTGGTGATGAAGGGAATCCGCAATCAAAACTTGTATTATCTGAAGGGGAGCACTGAGGTTGGCCATGTTACTTCGGCTATTTCAGAGGCGGACATGAGCAGGCTTTGGCACTACAAGTTAGGGCACACAGGAGAAAAGTCACTGTAGGTTTTGGGCAAGCATGGGATATTGAAGGGAGCCAAGAGTGGAAAGATTGAGTTCTGTGAGCACTGTGTTCTTGGTAAGAAGACAAAGGTGAAGTTCGGGACTGACCATCCATAAGACGAAAGACATCTTGGACTTCGTGCATGCACCTGATTTATGTTTTGAGGCCACCTATACATATATTGCATATTGACTATGCATATTCAGTTTACGTGTTAAAAGTGAATAATATATCTTATCATGACGATATCAATATAATTTCATTCACGATTACAAGTTTCACCAATAGTACGTACACAGGATGTTGCAATGTATAGCAATTGAGGTTGCTTTGACATTGGATTTAGCGAAGCTATTCTGTTAAATAGTACAAACACCGATAGAAAGTTCCAATCAAGAACGATTTCATAATCATTATTATGAGTGAAATGTGAGGTCTCTTAAACTACAATAGCAGCTCAGTGGATGTTAGTTCTTTCACATCACCTTCATCTCCGAAGCTAATTGATAAAATAACAGGTAACAATCTTTATATGAACTAATGCCTAATTTGATAATTAATAGAAATCTACTACAATAACCTTAAATTATTGAAATAATTACCTACAGAGTTGAATTCGCCAGAATCACAGATCATTGACCTCACCAATCAAAGTGAGAAAGTACTCCCTCTTTGTTGCGCACTACAACTTTGACAAGCGTCTATTCCTTAATACGAACTAGCCATCATCTCTTTTCAGCTCTTCGATCCTATAATAATAAAGAGAGACAAGGAAAGAGGAAAGTTGTTCATAGAGATAATGGTACCTACAACACTATTTCCTTTCAGGATACATCCCCAGTTATTATTAAGCATACAAGGATCGAACAAATATTATGTGATTCATCGTTCGACGATTATCACTTGCAAATGGAAGATAATGTACAACCTGTTACAAACAATAACCAATCTAATGCAGTTATTCCTTGCAATAAAGGAAGGAGAAAAAGGAAACAAATAAATGAGAAAGGTATAACTTCCTTACATTATTTTCATGTCAAATAATTGTCCCCATTTTCTTGCCTCGTATGCTATTTACATTGATACATTGCCATTTGTTGTGTAATTCTATGTCTGTATAATGATATACACAATGTGGGATCACCAACTTTTATTTGTGCACATTGTGATGCTATGCTTTGGTATGAAGAAAGAGCTGAGAAACTAAAGAGACCTGAAAAATCCAACTTTCTCATTATGCTGTCGAAAAGGCTCTGTCAAATTTCCTCTCCTCAAGCATCCTCCCGCTTTTCTCTGGAATCTGTTAACCAATCAGGATAGCAAAAGCAAGAAATTTAAAGAAAATATTAGAAGTTATAACTCAATCTTTGCATTTACTTCCTCAGGCGGGACAATTAACAATACATACAATAAGGAGGTGGGCCTTATTGTTTCCATCTAAATGGTCAAAACCATCACATGATAGGTTCTTTAAGACTAGTCTGTTAGCTCTACATTTATGATACAAATAATGAATTAAAAAACTGTATGAACGCGTTTAATGATTACATGGAATTGGATTGGGATATAGTTGAAGGACTTCTTAATATGTTAGATTCATGTAATGAATTGGTTAAATGCTTTCGAATGATGAGGGATAGGCTAAATCAAGATAGTTTAATTCCTATCAAATTGATCATAAAGGCAGCCCGAAGTGGTGATGGCCGACATCAAAACATGCTAACCGCAGGGGGGATTGCTAGCTTGATTGTCAGAAATATTAAAGATATGATTGGCGTTCGAGACATTATCGTTGATGATCATAAATTGGGATTAACAAGGATAAGTGATCTCCACCCAAGCTTTATGGCAATGCAATATCCCCTACTGTTTCCATATGGAGAGGATGGTTTTAGACTTGGTGTGGAACTTAATCAAAACACCAACAATGCTCAGAAAAAAGGAAAGAAGTTATATACATGGAGTATGCTTCATTTCGTTTGTAGTAGCGTCAGGCTGAGGCACAAACATTACTCTTATCGGGGAAACTATTACAAACGTACATTGTTGATCTTATGACCTGCATTGAGGAGGAAAGCCTTCATTAGGTTAAAGTTAATTAGTCAAAGATCTGTGCGGAGTTATATTGTAGTATCAAGGATGCACTACATAGAGGAGATACTGAAGGTGCACAAGTAGGTAAGAGAATTGTTTTACCTTCCACTTTCACTGGTGGACCACGTTATATGACCCAAAATTACCAAGATGCAATAGCTCTTTGCCGTGTTATGGGAAACCCTGATCTTTTCATCACGGTAACATCAAATCCAAAGTGGAATAAAATTATAGAATTTCTCAAAAATAATGGTGGACAGAGACCTGATGAAAGACCAGATATCTGTAGGCTATCTAAAAATCACAACAGATAGTTGATCCCCCATCAAACACCGATTATGAAAGTTACAATCTGATGACTTCCATAAGGTTATAATTTGAAGACTTTCACGTAGATCGATGAAGGTTACAATCTGACAATCTTTACAATAACTATTGAAAGCTCTAATCAACAGTCTTCACAATCAACATCAGGAGTTACAATCTGACGACTCTCATATTTTCAAGGATCCAAGATGAAGATTACAAGATGATAGTTTTTGCAATGCTCCAGCAAAAGAGACCACAAATTGATGGTCTCTTCACATCAAAATGCAGAGGTCATCCCTGCGTTTCACCATCAAAATACAGAGGTCATCCCTGTGTTATAACATCAAAACACAGAGGTCATACCCACGTTCTAGAGTCAAAACACAGAGGTCATACCCAACATTCTAGTTGAAAATGCAAAGGCCGTCCTGTTGGCCTTCTTTTTTTTATGGTGATTTAGCAAACAATTTACATCTAATGTTGTTTGTCTAGTGTTTGTGTTTTCGTATTTATTATAGGCAAACAACGTGTTGGAGGATGGATGGAATAGAACCTCAACGATCATATCCAATGGAGGTTGGCGAAATTGTGGAGTGAAGCTTATGCAATTCAAGTTCAAGATCCAAGTTCAGCTTCATCCGCATAATGTACCAAGTCAAGCTTATTGAAGATCAAGATCAGTGGTCTAGTGAGAGGTGATAATTCTGAGCACTTGAGTGAGTCGATACGTGAGGATCAATACTTAAGGTTGTAGCTTGTGTATGTACATTGTGAGGATTTGTGAGAGTTGTCGGTTGACTTGATAACCGAGTGTGTAGAGTTTTTGGTTAGTTAGAAAACCGAGTGTGTAGAGAAGTTCTGGCTTTCAAACCGTGTTGTGATAGTGGATTTCTCCCCGGGAGTGGGGAGCGGAGATGTAGGACGGAAGGTCCGAACTCCGTGATCATTTCGTGTGTTTGAGTTTTCTTTGACGTACTTACTCTTTTGTTTATATTTCTTGTTGCTATTGTCCATTGCTCACTATTTATATCATCCACTATCTTGTTTATTTACCCTTGTGTATATCACCCATCCTAGCTCACATATCTTGTTGCATTTTATACTTGCTAGGATAACTTGTTAATTAGTTTTAATTGGCATATAATCGGATTAGATTAGTATAAGACCCTAATCACCCCCCTCTAGGGTCTAACACACCCCTATTAGACCCTAAGGTCGCTATGAAAGAACCCTAGAGGGAGGTGAATAGGGTTTATACTAATCTAATCCGATTTTATGCCAAGAAAAACTAATTAACAAATATATCCTAGCAAGTATGATATGCTATAAGATATGTGCAAGGATATACAATATAAACAAGGGTAAACAATATGATCATGCAACAATGGTGATATAACAATATGCAAGAATAAATACGCCAATGCCAAACCCAAACACAAGGAAATGATCACGGAGTTTGGACCTTCCGTCGTACATCTCCACTCCCCACTCCTGGGGAGAATCCACTACACAACTTGGTTTCGAAGCTGGAACTTCTCTACGCACTCGGTTTTCTAGCTAACAGAAAACTCTACACACTTGGTTATCAAGTCAACCGATAACTCTCACAAATCCTCACAAAGTACATACACAAGCTACAACCTTAAGTGTTGATCCTCACGTATCGAATCCCTTAAGTACTCGAAATTATCACCACTCACTAGGCCACCGATGCCACTCCTCTCGATATCGACTGCATCCTAACCACACACTCCTCTCGGTGTATAAGTGTAATACAAAGTAAACTTCACAAATTAAGCATAACAAATGATTGTTCTCTAAACAAGGTGAGAACTCAATTAGGCCCAACTCAATGTTACTATTTCTCACAACCCTAAATATATTATGAATGCAAATATAATAAGCTCAAGTGGGTGTGTGTAACAATGAGATTAATCAAATCTAAACTCAATATAAAACTAGATTTAATAAGATGATAATCAAACAAATAAATATAAAGCTAGAAAAGAGTTTAAAAAACTTCTTAATAGATGACAAGAGATGGAGGGAGAATAGTTGATTGCTCAAACTCTAATAGATGATCTCCTCAAGCTCTTGTGGAATTGAATTCACAAACTCAAACTCGAAAATGCTTAAAAGCTTCTTAAACAAACTTAAAAAAACTTAAATCCTTATTTAAAACTCTTTTAAACTTGTTTAAAATATTTCATTAGTTAGATGTGAAGGATGAGAGCAAGGGCGTATATATAGCCACCCAAAACCTCAGCCAAAACCCAACTGAAAAGACAAAAAAGCCCTCAAAAAACACTGCTGGAAACTAGTCGTTACTGTGCAACGGCTCTTTCATAAGTTGACTTATGAGTCGACTTATGAGTCGATTAATGAGTCGGCTTATATGAGTCGACTCAACAGAAGAAAAATCACAACTCCGCTGTACTTCATGAGTCGACTTATGAGTCGACTAATGAGTCTATTAAACGTGCACAGACCTAAAGTGCACAGAAAAACTCAACTTTAAACTGGGTTTAAAGATATTAAATAAATTCCAAAAATTATAAAACTTTGAGAAATGATTGTAAACATGATAATAAACATGTTACAAAAACTAGTTTTCAAAAAGGTCTTCCCAAATATAAAATATCATCATTTTTTAAAATAGTCCAAAAACATGAAAACTAAACATACATGCTTTTGACATTTGACTTAAACAAACTTTTGAAACTCTACATAATGATTTTATAGACTTAAAGAAAGATGTAAATTATTGCTATGAAGTCTATAAACTAGAAACACAATATTTCACAAATATGCATATTCTATGCAATCTTTTCTAAAACACAATAATAAATATAAAATATGTGATTTCATATTTATGAACATGAAAACTCAAACTATGTATGTATATATATATAACTATATATATACATAGAAACCAAACATATATGTATATATGAAACTATATATACATGGAGACCAAAACTAAATTGTGTATTTATATATAACTATGTATATATATAAAAACAAAACTTGTGTTGTATATATATATATATATATATATATATATATATATATATATATAT